>JAFLJL010019171.1:44883-72383 GCA_018398815.1 Conus ventricosus
TCTTGTTTTGAAAAACACTGGATACAAAGGGTTTGTTTAGGAAGAAATGCCTCTCCAGACTTGAAGTCTAAAGCTCCAGTTTTCCCATGTTTATGTGTTGTACTTGATGACTCTGTCATTTTATGTCAGCGAGGACGCTGGTTGTAACAGAGTAGGGGGGGATGTAGCGGGTGCTAACAGTGTATACATTTCTTTTGGCTACCTTTCGTGGACGGAAATGTTTTGTTCGAGAGTTATCTTCCCCTTACCTCCCTTGGTCGAATCTCATTTTTTTAATTGTGTAAATTCTCTAAATCATGAATACTTCAAAACCTACATAGTTGTATGTACGTCACTAAAGTCACAAAAATTAATGTATGTTATTCATTACAAACGTACTGGGCTGAGAAGCCCATATTTTCTCTAAACTGGGATTTTGCACGAGCAATCTTGGCACCATTTCAATTGTCTGTCGAATGAATATTGAATTAATTCTTGATTTTACAAAAAGTAAGAGGAAAACCGAAGAATCTGAAGATGCATGTTAAAAGTAATGTCCATGAGCTCTCATTTCGTATATCTCATGCTTACTATCTTTTCCGCACAGGCTTGCGACTATACGAAATGACTGACAGCGCCGGTCCCTTTAGCGAGTCGCCTTCTTTGTTTACTGTCGGAGTTTTGATCTGAATTGTCGTTTCATGAACTTCGGACTTCTCGATCGAAATCTTGCTTATGACTCCATTTCTGTTATGAATACAACTGAAAATGTGTAGAATTTATTATTTAACAGACCATTTCAACAGAGTATTTTTCAGTTGAAAATTGTGTCAAAAGTGGGTGCCGACGGCCCAAGCGAAGTGGAAAGTCAGTTGTGTTTTCTAGTAATTTTTTAATAACAGAATTCTCCACTTAGACACTGTCTCGGAAAATGAAAGTTATATGTATAAAAAAGCGAGATGCCAGCTTTTTATTCATTATAAAACTATTTCACGCTGTTTAGTATTTTTCATCGAAATAAAGGAAAATATGACGTAAGCTTGTTAAAAGTGGCTTCACTCTGGGAGATTAATCAGCAATGATTAAGTACAGGAACAAATTGTCAAATGTGACTTACTGCATTTTATTCCTTGTGTTCTGAGGTTTTCATCGATAGTAAATATGTGTAATAGTCCGAACGGACAGCGAGCCAGACAACACTGAAGCCGCGATAGAAAACACAAATTTATGTTGGTTCCGGCCTCGCGAGGGCCGTTTTCGTCTCCGGCACTATGTCGCTGGCTTTGCGGTCCGGTACGTTGTTATAAAAGTAGAGCATGGTGTGAGAATGGAGCAGAGTTCCCCTAGAGTTCCATGATGTGAGCGACTGGCGTGAGAGGCAGAGGGAGAGCGCACTCAGTGCGTGAGTGCTGAGAGCGAGAGAGTTCCCAGACTGCATTCCTGGTTTGAGCTCCTAGCCATGGGAGAGAAATAAAAGAAGAAAAACTCCACGTCGTCCACTGCGTCTTCTTGACTGGCTGTTGTCCCTTGGTTCCTGCATTCTCACCATCTGCCTGTCTTCACCTGCACACCCCTTACCCTCCACACCATCACAGAAATGAATATAACTGGCTGGGCTCGCCTCTATGTTCCTGGCCTGAGTAGGATCCACCATCTTTATTCTTTTACCCATACTCCACTCCAAAACCATCCAACCTTTCCCAACCCTACCATCTCTCACCACTTTTGGTCTGTCACGCATTTATTTACAAAATACTTGGTCAAACCCTTTGTCTGCTGTTATTCATTCATCATTATTAAACAATTATCAACACTACATCACTTCTAGAATCAACAACATTCTAACGAGATCTGGAAGACATGGCCTTCAGCAGTACATTGACACCAAGACCAAGGTCACGCAATAAATAAATTTTGAAAGAGAGGGTGTTAGTTACCGCCAATGACATTGACAAACAAAGCACATGACAAGACACAATGCATTTCAACCTCTTGGGTCTCCCCCCGGCTATTCTCCCCACCACATGGACAACAACAGATGAGTCATTTTTCGTTCTTTGTTTGTACTGTCCTAAATGTTAAATGTGATTTTTTTCTTCTTTTTTTTTTTTTTGCCTGAAGAAGACCCAAGAGGTTGAAATGCATCATGTCTTGTCATGTGCTTTGTTTGTCAATGTCATTGGCGGTAACTAACACCCTCTCTTTCAAAATTTTGCTTCGTTCTCCGCCGTCAGTCACTCCATTTTGAAAAAATCGATAAATTGTTTGGTTGGTTGGATTAACCCCCCTTCTCTCTCTCTCTCTCTCTCTCTCTCCTCTTCTCTCTCTCTCTCTCTCTCTCCTCTCTCTCTCTCTCCTCTCTCTCTTTTTCCCCCCCTTCATTCCATGACTTGATGTTTTACCACTCTTCTTCATTGTAGTTTGTCATGTGCCATTTTTTTTATATCCTCCTCCTCCTCCTCCTCCTCTTCTTCTCCTTAGTCTTCCTTTTCATCATCATCATCTTCTTCTTCTTCTTCTTCTTCTTCTTCTTCTTCTTCTTCTTCTTCTTCTTCCTTTCTTCGTCTCTCCTTGTGTCAGAGACTCTGTCTCTTTATTCTGTGTCTCCAAGTCCCCACCTCTCTCTCTCTTTGAGTCGCTTTCCATCCCTCCCTCTCTCCCACACTCTCTTCCTCTAGTTATATTGTGCATTCTCTTATTCTTAAATTGCCATGTATTCATTGTTGTTTATGAGTTTATAATGCAGTTCGATGCAATGATTTCTACCATGTATTTATTGTTTGAGGGCTGCGATGGAAAAAGCACTGACTGGAGCTTTTCTTTTCCTCATTAAAACAACATTTCGTTCGTTCGTTCGTTCGTTCTCTCTCTCTCTCTCTCTCTCTCTCTCTCTCTCTCTCTCTCTCTCTCTCTCTCTCTCTCTTCTCTCTTCTCTTCTCTCCTCTGATTGCAAGACTATGCAGTACCTTTAAAAATCAACCTGATGATTTGTGAGGCATACGAAAAAAATAGTAGGGAAGAACGAAGGGGTGAGAATTAAAAATATTCGGAATCAAACTGACCACCAGCTGTGTAAGAGTTTGTGGCTTTATATGTGACTGCTAGACTAGAACTCACTTGGTCAATTTCGAGGCCTAGGCCTAGTTGTTTCCTTGTGTAATGGTTTTAATGTCTTCCGTTAAGAATTACGACCGAAAAGCAAAGAGAGGGGGGAAGGCGATAACGTAAGTTTGTGTTTCCTTTCGGATTTTTCTGTCAACTCTCGATGTTGCAAAATTTAAAAAAGAAATGAGTATGAAAGATTAATGGGTAGGTATAAACTTATCTAGAGATTTTAATCGAAATTGTGTTTTAAACCTTTCAAAGGTGGAGTCTTTCTTATTAGGCTTTTCAAGATGGCTACTGGGTGGTTGTTCTTGGCTTCGTTTAAAAGTTTTCTATTTTTCCTTGACCTTTCCACATTGTGACAGGTACAACAATTTCTAGTCACTCAGTTTAATTTTTGAAAAATTTTAGATGTAGATGTAGGACGCCTTTGTCCATTTTTGCAGGTTTTAAAATTTGTGCTACTGATTAGGGGCGGATAGCTTAGTTGGGCTAGAGGCTGGGACTCGTGATCTGGGGTTGCGGGTTCTCGTATATTCGGCAATTAGGGGGATTTTCCCTCGGCAGTTAACATTGTTCTGACCTCCATTCCCCATATAGTCGTTCGGAGGGGACTATAACACCGAGGTCTAGTCTGTGTCAATGCACTAGATCATACACGTACTACTAAAGATTCCCGATGCTCATGTCCTAAGACGGAGTGAGTACCGGGCTACACGAAAATACACAATGCATGCAACGGTGATGCCAGAATAGTCTACGTGACGACTGTGGGCACGGGGCACGTTTTAAACCATCCCATTGGCAGCAGAAGAAGAAGAACCATGTTAGTTCCTGTGTTGCACCTTGTGCCAAGTACTGTTCTCACGTCTATTACTAGGCCCAGATTTGAACCCCTAGTTTCAATTAACATTAGAATAGTACAGTGATAAGGAAATTATTGTGATTTAAAAGAGTTTACACTGAGGGAGTTTAGTTAAATCATGGCTTTTAAGCCTTGCCTATCGGGAAGACATTGAACTCAATCCTGGTCCGTCCACCAAAGTAAAATATCCAGATGCGGAGTTTGCAATTTGAGGAGTCACATGGAAACATAAAGCAGTTGCGGTGGACGTCTTGCAATTCTGGTATCACCAATAAATGTATGTTCACCTTTCCCTGCATTGCCTCGTGTCTATTACGGGTGGCGTTTTCCCGCGATCTGTACTCCGTAACCGTGTATTTACGGGGGTATCTTCGTCATCGAAGTTTCGAAAATCGGTACGGGAAATAACCCTAGATTTATGTCCCTGACTTCTACTGGGGTGTTTAACCCCTTTACTGCACCCTGGCCACCAACGATCGGCGTTCGAGATGGGTTTCGGTGGAAAGCTGTGTGCCCTTGCTCGAACGGCGTTCGAGATAATTTCATCATCTAATCAGCGATTAAAGAAGGGAGGCAAGGAGAAAAAAAAAAAAATGGTTTTAACGGTTGCAGGGACCCTAAGGGACGGTTCTTCCCTTTCACGGGTCAGGGTGACGACCTGCCTCGCGTCCATTCGGTCAATACTTCGGCAAAGTTCGGTGGAGAGTTATTTCGGTCGAAAGAATGGCGTGTCGAGCAGGCAGTTCGATCAGGCGCGTGCCGTTTTCAAACGATCTAATGCTCTTGAAGTGCTTCAAGAAGTTATCCGAGACGTGAAAGCGATGACGAAGACTTCAAAGAAGTGGATTGAAAGCGATTCGGAGGAGGAATAGGAGGATTAAAGTGATATTACATTCAACCACCCACCCTTTGCTTTCGGAGGTTGGTGTTGATGACGAAGCTGATCCCACTTCAAACCGAGCGATACCGGCGCAAGTGGGGCCGAATCGAGAGAGTGTCGAGCCAGATTCCGTGTATTGTCGAGTGCCCCTCCACTCATTTCGTGTGAGGTCGGGAGGAGAGTCGAAGGAAGGGGGGGGGTTTTGGGACAACGGCGAGGGTCCAGTGTGACGGGGGCGTGGCAGAGAGGAAGAGGGCGTGGCACTCGTCTCAGTCGGAACTTGTTTCAGAATGGACAGAGGGGTCAGTCTCAGAGTGTGCACCACTTAACCCTTACTTATTAATATTATTTATATTTAAGGCGCTTTCAACTGTTGTACCAATGTAACAAGGAAAAACCGAAATCATCAGTACGCAATCCACAGGACATACAACCCTAAACACAGCAAAAAAGACTCACAAAAACATAACTCATATTAAGATTAATCTTCAATTGAGGGGTTTAATTAATTCAATGCATATGAACAACTGATGTCGCCGTGGCCCACAAAGTGCACGTTGCAACCTCTGCAACAACGTGGTGCCAGAGTAACTGTTCGGGATTTTCGGTTAACCACAACTTCGAACCTGCCGCTGTTTGTTTCCAAGGGCACATGGCCGAAATACGCGTTGAGATGATTACGCCCATGTGTTGTGCATGAATATGAACAAAATAGTTCCAAAATCGGTTGAGGTTTTTTTTTCACACACGATTGATTTGGTTTGTTCAACGATGTTTGATCAGTTTATTCAAATCGATTTTGAAGTCCAGTCAGTTTCAATTTTAAAAAGTTCCTAACTAATCAAATGGGATTCTTCTCAATTGTACCATAAAAGTAGTGCCATATTCATCCCGCGTTTAGTACATTCGTCGTCCAGAACGTGCGAGTTAGCACCGGGGTAACGAAAGTTACGTTGGACAGTGATTTTTTTGTGTGCTAATATCTAATAGAAGCCGAGTCGTCTGATATGTTTAGTCAAACACAGTTTAAAACAATTAAAAGCAATGATGTTTAACCACTTTCTTAATCATTTGCATGTCTCTTTTGTACACATTTAATGACTATTTGTGACAGGCAAAACGATTGTCACACTCCAGGTCGCCATTTTCTTATCAAAATTAAGATGGTTTTTAGCTCAAAAAATTTTTAATGCAGCGCTGGTCTGTTTAAACTGTTTGGTTGCTGCATATTCATGATGTAATTGATGTGTGTGTTACTCATAATTTGTTAAAACTAACATTTCTGTGATTTTTAAACAATATAATAAGTAGGGGTAAGTGGGCACAACTCTGGCGACTGACCCTTACTCCTTATGTAAAGCCATAATTTCCTGTTGTGATGATCACTGAAATCATCGGAATTAACATTAATTGGAACGTGAGCAAGCCTACATCTCTCTGACACCTCTCTTTATATGTGTTATACCTAACCAGTCAGTCAAGATTGGTGGAGCAGTGTTCTTCATCAGACACACAATGGAAGATGACACACAAGGCCTTCCCCACCGGAAAGATCTCCTCCAACTTACAGAGCGGAGACAATGCACTGCCTCACGCAGAGAGGGGTCTTTCTGGGACCAGGCATCCCATACAGGAAGGTTGTCTTCTTCACAGACTGACGATCTCTGCTGCATGGATTCAGACACAAGATTGAAGAAATGAAAAACATATGCAAGGGACATCAAGGCTTGCCCTCCATGAATCTCAAAAGTCTGTCATTACACTTCAGTGGGGATTCCGTCTCATGTGGCGTCCATGTGGCACGAATAAAGCTGATGCTCTCTCAAGCAGGCAGCAAAATGGAGCAGTTTAGCCACCGTGACCTACAGGGAGGCAAGACCATCATCCACAAAACAGTTTCAGTCCAGATGAGAGGAGGCTGGGTTGCAAGAGAATGGTGCTGACCCGATCCACCAGCTTCCAAAGGCACCAGCAGACAATCCTCTTCAGACTGAGGACCGGCCACTGCAGAATGCTGAGCCACCTTAACCGCCTGAAGATCACCTACACTGACCAGTGTCCATGCGGCACGGGACCCCAGACCCCTGAAACATGTCCTACTGCGCTGTCTAGTCTCGCCGCTCTCGACACAAAAACTGGGCCGGGGGGAGCGGTGTTACAGGAGAGCTTTGGGAGCCCGTTTGACCCTGCGAGAAGACCGCGGGCTTCATCTTGGCGGCCCCGGGTTACAAGTCTGACGCATCCAGCTTCAATCGAACGCAGAAGAAGAAGAAGAAGATACCTAACCAGTAATCTTTCAATACTCTTTCCTTTTTTATTTTGCACATCGAGAAGTTACCAGAAAAATCCCGAAAGGAAACACAAACTTAAGTATAAAGTCGCCTTCCTCTCTCTTTGCTTTTGCGGTTCGTAATTCTTAACGGAAGTACACAGGGAAACAACTAGGCTCGAAATTGACCAAGTGGGGTTTAGTCTTCAGTCTCATATTAAAGCACAAACTCTTACAGCTGGGTGGTGTATGAGTCCGAATATTTTTTAATTCTCCCCTTCGTTCTTTTCTACTATTTTTTCGTAATGCACTCACAATTCATAGGTGATTTTTAGGTACTTTTTATGCTTGCAATCAGAGAGAGATGTGAGAGAGAGAGGGAGAGAGAGGAGGGGGGGGGGTAATCAACCAACCAAAACAATTTATCGATTTTTTCAAAATGGGACAGTGACCGACGGCGGAGAACGAAGATAATATTGAAAGAGAGGGTGTTAGTTACCGCCAATGACATTGACAACAAAGCCACATGCAAAGACATGATGCATTTCTTTCAACCACTTGGGTCTTCTTCAGGCAAAAAAAAAAAAAAAAAAAAATCTCATTTTACTATTTAGGACAGGTACAACAAAGAACGAGGGTGCGGGGAGGGTGGGGGGGGGGGGGGGAAGGGGAGTGGGTGCGGCGTGGGTGGGTGGGGGGGGGGGTGCGGGGTTGGGGGGGGGGGGGGATGCCACATGTGCCGAATGGCAGTCTGTCTTGTTCATCACGTCTTCGTTTTGTTTTGTTTTTTTCGTGAAAAAAACTCAGTGTTTTCATTAAAAAAAATCGTAATTTGTGGCAAAATGTGTTTATCCTGGTTGTAGGAGCTGTGTAATAGTAAATGAGTTCTACCAAAGGGTTAAAACAGTGAAAAAAACAACTGTTAAGAAAACACTTGCTTAGCTCAGCTCAGTGATAAACCAAGATGGCCGCATGGTCATGGTTTCGAAGTTGAGGTGTTGCAGTGACTGAGTAATAAGAGACAGCGTGGAGGTGTATGATACTAAAGAGTGCATTTTGCACCAGTGGTCTGCATGACTTACCCTGGCTAAAAAATCAAGTGGTTGTCTTTTCCAAAACTATCTTAGTGTAGTAGAGAGCATACACATTTGTAAACCAGTTTTGTCAGGTGTACCACAGGGAAATGGTCTGGGCCCTTGTATATTATTTATTTATTTAAATGACATAAGTAGAAATCTCTATCCTGGAACTACTATAAGGCTTTTTGCAGATGACAGTTTAGTATATAGAACAATCAGACGCAAAGATTGATACCGATTCTACAAGAAGACTAAACGCTTTACAAGGAGTGGGGGAAAGAACTTGGAAAATGAATTTATCCCAAAATGCCTAAGTGTTGCGTATATTGTATAGGAAGAATATGAGGAAATTAGAATGGAATCCTTTGAAGAGCAGAAGAGCTTTTATCAAACTTTACATGTTTTTTTCAAAGGCAGAGCTAAAAGTAATTGAGATTCCAATGAACAACTAGTATTGAATAAAAGTAGCACCAGGAGTGGCGGTTCCTATGTTATACCATACCTGCATCAAATATTGACAGCACTTAATTCTTTTTATCCCAGTCTGTCCGGCTGTGGAAAATCACTGCCGGGGTGCCATTCAAGATTGCCACAAATGCATCTGCTTTAAAAACAAATTATTTCGACAGTTTTGGATCTGCCATATTGATGAAGTTTCTATTTTTACATTTCCCAGATGTTTTACTATAGCCTGGGTCTGAGATGGCCATTTTTTAACTTCTTGATATCGAGTGCGACCTTGCTTGCCCAATTTGCTCCAGGGGCCAACGGTTCTGAGTGCACTGTTTTATGTATGTTCTTTTACTTTTTAACATCGACGCGCTGGTGACCTACTCGTTTTTGAGTGTGAACCAGTATTTTAGGAAAGAGAAGAAGCCTGACTCAAAAGACCTTTGTGACATGTGAGTGCGTGGCTGTTGATCCTATGAAGAAACCTCATCACTTGTTCCTTAAGCCACCCCCCGCACCCGAAAAAACATGCGATAGTTTATTTGTTATGATTGTGTCAAACACTGGACACTGAAACAATGCCTTAAAAAAATTTAAGGAACCCTACACCATCATGCCTCTTACCCTTACTGTCGCTCTCATAGTTATACTTGGGCATCAGTGGATAGAATCCTGCGCACCGATCCAGATACACACACACACACACACACACACACCCACACACTCACACACACACACAACACACACACACACAATACATATACACAACAGACACACTCCACATATAGAGAAACCCCAGAAACACACACACATACAACAGACACACACACGCGCGCGCGCGGCACATGCGCACACCCAGGCCACGCCTCTGAACTTACGCACGCACGCATTACGCACACTCGCTCACACACACACATCACACAACACACACAATACCAACAACAACAACAACATATTTACAAACACACACACCACACACACACACACACACACACACACACACAACACACACACACTTCTCTTCTTCTGTCTTATCTCTCTCTTCTCTCATTTTCTCTCTCTCTCTTCCATCTCTCTCTCTCTCTCTTTATCACCCCTCCACACACACACACACAACACAAACACACACACACACACACACACCACACACACACACACACACACACACACACACACACACGAGCACAATCACACACAGACACACGCACACTCACTCACACACACACACACACACACACAACACACACACACACCACACACACACACACACACACACACGCGCGCGCGGCTCGCGGCACAACACACACACACACACACACCACACACTCACTCACACACGTTACACACATACACACATACTAAACACTCACTCACTCTCTCTCTCCTCATCTATCTCTCTCTGTCTCCACACAGACCCTCTTTCCCCCCCTCCCACTAACACAACACACGCATGGGCATACCAAAAGCACTCTGAACTCACGCACGCACGCGTACGTACACACGCTACACAACATTACACATACACACACATACCAACAATTACAATTGACAACAACAAAATATGTACACACACATACACACACACGCACAACACCACAGACTCACACACGAATCACACCACTCTTTGCACGCACAGACAGACCACATACATAACTATCCACACAGACACACACACATACACGTAAACAAAAAACAGATACACAAACGGACACACACACATGCACACACAAAGAGTTGTCATGGGTCAAGTAACCAAGGCTGGTAATGCAGTAGAGTTAGATGTGTACTCACCGAAATAAGTATGTACTCCAGGAAGAAGCGCAGGAAGGAAAAACTAAGTTATAGGAAGGAGATGGCTTGGGGCCATGACAGACGGTTGTTTAGAGCTGCAGAACGAGATCCGCCTGTAATCGACCATTACCAGGTGAGGTATAGACAGATAGGGAGAGAAAAGAGAGAGAGAGAGAGTTAAGAAAAGGTAAAAAAGGGAAAAGAATTTATCATTATTCAGATTTTGAAATAGATTACTAACACGGACTCCATTCGTGTTTCAGCCCTTCCTGGTGCTGTGGCAGTCGCAGAAGTATTTGGGCTCCAGTGCTGTGGCAGCACCTAATTGTCTCCAGAGTTGGAGAACCTAGTTGAAGAGCACAACGACTGCGGCAGTCGTGAGAGAATTTTGAAAACGTTGTCGTGTTGACCCACTATGATTTTTTATTGTCCCCCTGGGTCGGAAACTCCGACATTGTTCCTGTATTTTAAGCCATCTTTGATTCTTCTTTGGAAAGTGTATAAACTGTTTCTCCATTGAGGAGGAGAAAACCGGTAAAAGATGTACTTGGGAGCCGGTATAGCCAGTGGTAGAGCACCTAACTCGCAATCTTGGTGATCCTGGGGATGCGGGTTCGAACCTCCGCCGGGGCGTTTCGGTACAGGGGGATTTTTTCCCTCGGAGTTAACATTGGTTCTGACTCCATTTCCCATACAGTCCTTCGAATGAGACTATAAACCGAGGTTCCGTGTGTGAACGCACGCATAACAACTTGCACACACGTAAAATCCCATCACCAACTTTCGGAAGAGAAGGCCAGTTTGGCCGTTGGTATGGATGACATGTTACACATAGCATGCACCCTGCGTGAGAAATGGAAAGAATGAAGGAAGTAAGGAAAATGAGTGATCAATATTGAATGATATTGACTGGATGACGCGGGAAACGACTGAGTGAAGCGCCAGCTGGCAGCTCTTCGGTCGGCACTACCCGGGTAGGCAGCCCGTTGTGTAAATGAGTGTTGATTGAGCGCAATGAGTTGATCCCAAGAATTGCGCTATATAAAATCTATATTATTATTATTATTATTATTAAATTACTATGTATAATGAGATGAAATTTGGTCCCAGCTAGTGGATCTGTGGAATGTTTGTACCTCCACTGGAGAGGAGGAACGGAAGATAATTCTTGGAAAACAACCTGTTGTATATGCTTGAAAAGTTATCATTTAGTAAATTATTCCCCGGAGAGGAGGGGGAGAAGAAGAGTTATTGTAGTGCGCCTTCTGTGTTTTTGGAGAGATTGCGTGTGCACGGAGTGAATGCTGAGCTGAGTGTGTGCATGCATTTGTGCTCAGTGTGACAATTACTATTTTGCCAATTTTTCTCCTTCAATTGTTTTTTCTCCTCCTCCCCCCTAACTTCTCTCCCCACCACCACTACCCCCTCTCCCTCATTTTTGTTTGACAACTAACGTGCTTCACCCCTACCCCCATCACCACCACCTTCACCCCCCTCTCCTACTCTACCACCCTTCTCCTCTTTCATATATAGCCATGCCTTTATACATTGAAGATCACTTTACTCCATTGTTTTAATCATGCTATCCGGATGCAGTTGTGGATGGATGGATGTATTCACACACAAACACACATGCACACACACACATGCATGCACTCAAGCATGCATGCGTACATGCACACACACACACACATATATATATGTATATATATACATTGTCACGACCGACCCCTGGAGGTCTGCCCTGACAGGATCGGTTTAGGGGGGAGTGAAGGGAGTGACTGAACTCACACCCCCGCAAGAGACCACACAAGAAAGATTACGATACAACACCCCATTTATTCACACCAACACACATATAGTCTCAAATAGCATTCCAACACACACAACATGCACAATCACAATCAAGCATTTCAACACACACGACATACATACAATCAAGTATTTCAACACACACGACATACCCATAATCACAAACAAGCATTTCAACGCACACAATATAACCATAATCATAAATAAGGATTTCCAGCACACATTCCTTTCCGTGCTTCATGTGGTTCCCCCACACCCCTGCCTCTCCAAAGTCCACTGTGAGCACCGAGTGGCATCATGTGCCCCAAACCGGGTCAGTTCTTGAACGAAGTGTCTTTCAATGCCGACACCATTGACACACACACACACACAAATTGCACGACACAGAGCGAACCACACTGGTGTCACGGGCTGTAGGAAGTCCGAGGACCGTGGAGAACGCGTCCCGTGGGACGAGGCGTTGTCGCTGAAGGTCCCGGACAGGGTCGGGATCCTCCAGCAAAGTCCACGTGCTTCTCAACCAGTGCGTGGCCCCAACAGCGCAAGCTTCGGGTGAATCCCCCCGGGAGGAGAGGAAACGGAAGGAACTGGAAGGAAAGAAGGAAGGGTACTGGAACCCCGCAGTCAGTACGATCTGGCACATGCTGTTAAATCCTAACAGCCCCTCGCATGATGGGCGAGGGGAGGTTTGCTAGATGAGTCGCATCATGTGCCCCAAACCGGGTCGGTTCTTGAACAAAGTGTCTTTCAATGCCGACACCATTGACACACACACACACACAAATTGCACGACACAGAGCGAACCACACTGGTGTTACGGGCTGTAGGAAGTCCGAGGACCGTGGAGAACGCGTCCCGTGGGACGAGGCGTTGTCGCTGAAGGTCCCGGACAGGGGTCGGGATCCTCCAGCAAAGTCCACGTGTTTCTCAACCAGTGCGTGGCCCCAACAGCGCAAGCTTCGGGTGAATCCCCCCGGGAGGAGAGGAAACGGAAGGAACTGGAAGGAAAGAAGGAAGGGTACTGGAACCCCGCAGTCAGTACGGTCTGGCACATGCTGTTAAATCCTAACAGCCCCTCGCATGATGGGCACCAGCTCAACACAACCGGGGCATAACATAAAAAACAAACAACTGGGGAAATTTTCCCGCAAAAGGGTCTCCTCACACGAACCGGAAAGGAGATTAAAATTCCGGGCTAAAAAAACCAAATAGAAATTTTATATCTTCACCCTTTCCCCTCACAAACTTTCAAAATTTCCCTTTTTTGGGGAACTGAACTAATACGCAACCATTCTTTAAAAATTCCCCACCACATTTGAAAAACAATTCAATGGCACAATTTCCCCACTTTTTAAAGCAACATTTAAAAAGGACAAAATTTCTCCAACCACGCACCCCAAACGACTAATCTTTGCTTTCGCAGGCTCGCAAACTAAAACTCTTTTCCCCCTTGCACCCCAAACGGGCCCGGGGGCCGAAAAAATAAGAGCCCGGGTTTGGGGACGGGGGGGCGGCCCGGAGCGGCCCAAAGCAGTACCAACCCTGAATCCCCCGGTTCCCCCCCCATCCCCCCCGACTACCGATCCCCAATGCAAAAAAAGGGGAAAAAGGGATTTTTTGGTATTTTTTGACGGGCCGGGTTAAAGATTGAATTAACCAGAAAAAAGTGGTCTCAAAAAAATTATTTTTTTTAATAATTTTAAAAAACAAAAGGAAATTGCCAAAAGAAAATTTTTTTAAAGGGGGGCTAACAAAAAAAAACAAACAAAAAAAAAACAACCCACGAATGATGCTTCCCCAGCTCCCCTGGGTGCCCAGAAGTGGCGGTCAAGCGACTCCTCCCTCTTCCGGTCGAGAGGACCACCAGAGAGAGGCGGAAAAAAGAGACTTCCCTCCCCTACGGGCCCGGGGACTTGGGAATAAAAGGTACCAACCCGAAACCTTCGACAATTTGGTTGGAACCAAAAACCCGGGGAGCGGGCGCTCCCAGGGACTTCTTCTGCTCGAGTAAAGGGGGGAAAACCTGCCAAAACCGATGGGGGCCCAAAAACATCCCACCCTATCACAGTGAGAATCCCCTCAACCTGAAAAAGGTTTGGAAACGTGCACAGGAAAAAAAGACAGGTAAGGGGCCCGGGATAGAGAAAGCCAGTTCAACGAAGGAAACCACCCAAACCCGTAAACCGCGGGATGAATTGCACAGGCAGGGGAAATTAAAGGGGAGAGAGGAAAAAGTAAACCTAACCGGAGCTGAGCTCCCATTAAGGTGCAACCCACACCAAAAGCCACTTTGGGGAACGGTTACACGACAACAAAAAGGGACAATAAAAAAACAAAAATTTCCCCCCAACCCTAGAGGGGCCCAATCGAAAGGCCTCGTGCAAACTCGTGACAAAACTTATATTTTACAAAACAACACATTTTATTATTTTTAAATGAAATTTTCCCCTTTGGTTTTAAACTTTGTAAACACATTCCCCCATTTCCCCTGCCCTGCCGGCCCCCCCCCCCCCTCCTCCACCCCATCCCTTTTTCCTTTTCTTTTTTAACTCTCCCCCCCCCCCCTTATTTTCTGTTTTTCCCCTCCTCCCCAATTTCTCCTTCTCTCTCTGTAGGGTGATGTTGTGTGTGTTGTGGGTGTGTGTGGGGGGTTTTGTGGTGTGTGTGTGTTTTGTGAGTGTGTGTGTGTGTAGGTTGGGGGCCCATGGTGAAAGTTTTTTCGCCTTGCAGGCAACAGTTATCAGCAGGGCCCTTTTTAAACCTGAACGGGAAATTTTTCCCGAAAATGTTGTCATTTCACTTTGTTCACACACACACATCACCCTGCACACACCGCCCCCCCACCAAAAGACATCCGCGCGTCCCGCACACACACAACACACACCCCACACACCACACACAAAAAAACCAAAAAAAAACCCCACACACATTTAAGATTTTTCCCAAATCCATTTTTGCATTGTTGTCATTTCTTTGAGGTTTTTTTTTTTTTTTTTGTTTTTTGGGTTTGTGCCTCTCCCATTCTGGGTGTGGGTTTTGGGGTGTTTTGTGTGTGTGTGTGTGGGTGTGTGTGATTGTGTGTTGGGGTGTGTGTGGGGTGTGGGGTTGGGGGTGGTGTGGGGGCACGCGCACAAAAAATAAGAGAAAGAAAAACGGGCAGCGGGACCAAGACTGATTTTCAAAATTTTGGCATTTCACGTTTAACTAAATTTTGTGTGGATTGGCTTCCCTATATCTTAATGTTTTAAAAATAAAAAATGATTTAAAACCCAAGGGCCCTTTTTGAGGGGCAATTTGGGGTTTCCTTAGGCGATGGGGTTTACTTTCCCTTCTGTAGAGGCCAGGTCAGAAAAAAAACAAAATGTTTCAATTTTTTATTTTGCTCTCCCATGTGGTTTGGGAATGGGGGGTGTGGATTTGGTGAGAAAAAATAAAATTGGTGACAGTGAAAATTTGGCTTGATCAATCCCCCGGGAACCCTTTTCTTGGACCCACCTGGAACAAAATGATGTGTGATTTGGGGTTAGAGCGTGAAATGAGATGGACGGGTGACAAGGCTTGTATTTTATCCCTAACATTCTGGAGTCCCTGATGCTTTCTTAAAAATGACCGGTCATAAACACATTTCTTTAGGGGGAGTGGTCATCGTGTAAGGCTGTTTTTTTTCACCCTGCCACAGGGGCAGACACTCCATCTTCAGGGGGACAAAAGAAATGAAATCTTTACACATCAATTTCCATTCCACAAAACACGGCCATCTAAACAAAACCAAAGCACTTCTGCCCCCTTCCCAACCATTTCTTTGCCCTCTGCCCACCCTTTCAGTACATGTGGGGACTCCAGATCATACATGTGTGACTCCATGCCATTTAAATTACTCTGTCCGGGCTTTAAAGTACTTTGTAAACCCCATTCTGCGCTCCATTCCTTTTCATAAACTCTGCCAGCATCAGTCCCATGTGTGACTCCTTTTGGGGCTCCTTTTCCCTTTTCATGACTTTCCAGCATCGTAATTGTGACCATTCTGTGCTAAAATTCCATTCCATGACTCTGCCCAGCATCAGTAATGTGGGGAACCCCAGCATCAGTACATGTGTGACTCTTTTTCGGGGCTCCTTTCCTTTTCCTTTCCTGTCCAGCATCAGTACATGTGGACTCCGCACAGTACAGGTGTGCCCCATTCCGCTCCATTCCTTTTAATAAATCATACATGTGTGCCCTCCAGAAATCATTTCATGTGGACTCCAGAATCAAAAATTGTGTGACCCCCAGCATCAGTAAGGGGTGACTCCATTTTTGGGCTCCATTCCTTTCTTTACTCGGCCCGCACCCGGGTACAGTGTGCCTCCTTTTTTACACCATCTATTTTTGGGTTTTGCTTTTCTACAAAAATTTTAAATTTTTAAATCGCATCAAAATTTTTCACTTTGAAAATCCCATCCACACCTGCTACACCCCAGAAAACAAAAGAAAACAAATTTCTTCTGTTTTTTCAATTAGAAAACTTTCGTCCCCAAAATCAACACCCCAAAACTGCCCTATAACAACAAGAAAATTTCTTTAAAGAATCTTCTCTTTTAAAAGAATCACTGTGTTTTGCTTGGGACTCGGGTTCATGTTGTATGTGAAGAGCATGTAATTTGGGTAAAATTGTAAGACGGTGACTTTGGACAGTGAAACAGAAAAACAGACAGACGGGACACCCCAGGGCAGACAGGGGAAAAAAGGGAAAGTGAAAGGAGTAATGGTGAATGATTGAGAAAAACAATGAAAAAAAATTTTTTAAAGGGGGGAATAATCAACTTTCATACACAGTTCCTGCAAAAAAAACCCCCCAAAACAAAAGTACACAAATATTCTTTTGGTTTTAATGACAGGAATGATGCATACAAAACCCCAAAAAAAAAATTTCCCAGCATCAGAAACAGGTGACCCATTCTGTGTCCTTCCTTTTTCCTGCCTTGTCCGCATCATACATGTGTGCCTCCTATTTTTACACCATCTATTTTGGGTTTTGCATTTGTACAGAAAATTTATTTTTAAATTTCGCACCCAAAATTTTCGGGTTAAAAAACCCCATCCAAAACCTCTCCCACCCCGGCAACAAAAAAAAAACAAAGTTCTTCTTTTTTTAAATTTTGAAAAAACATTCTGTCCCAAATTTCCAGTCCTTTCCCAAAATTTCATTCCATTTCATGACTCTTTTCCAGATCTTTCATGTTACTCCAGCATCAGAACGGGTGGGGACTCCTTTCTGGGGCCTCCTTTCCCAAATTATGACTCTGTCCAGCATCAGTACATATTAAACCTCCCCATCGGGAACATGTGTGGCCCTTTCCTTTTAAAATGACTCTGCCCAGCATCAAAATCATGTGGGGGAACTCCGGGCTTCGAGCCCCATTTTCCCCGCCCCCTTTCCATTTCGACTCTGTCCAGCATCGTACATGTTGATCCAGAAACAGTAAATTGATTCCTTTGGGGGGCCCTCCATTCCTTTTTCATGACCCCGTCCAGCACCCGGCCCTTGTGACCCAGAAATCGTACTTGTGTACCCACATCAGTACAGGTAAACTCCTTTTCGTGCCCCAAATTCCATTCATGACTCGTCCAGCCCCAGAAACATGGGTGACCCCCAATCATTACATGGGGATTCCATTCCATTTTCAGGACTCTTTTTCCGCATCATACATTGTGACTCCGAAACAGTACTGTTTTACTCCATTCCATTTCATGACTCTGCCCAAAGCATTTTTAAAATTTTGGGGGAACTCCATTCATTTCAGGACTTTTCCGCATCAGTACATGTTTTGATTTCCATTCGGGTGCTCCTTTCCCATTTCACATCAGTCCCATGTTTTAAACCCATTTCCATTTCATGACTCTCCCCAGCATCAACATGGGGAAAACCCCCTTCGGGCGCCCCTTTCCCATTTCAGCATCAGTACTGGTGACCCCAGCATCAGTACAGGGTGTGCCCCCATTCTCCCTTTTCCAAACCCTTTCATGACTCTTTTCCAGCATCAGTACAGTGTAAACCCCATTCTGCGCCCCCTTTCCCCTTTTCATGACTCTGCCCCGATCATTTCCCTGTGGGACCCCCACCATCAGTAAAAGGTGTGATCCCGTTGGCTCCTTTCCCAAATTTCATGACTCGGCCCACTTTAAAGTACATGGGGTTGACTCCGGGCATCAGTACATGTGTGCCCTTCCATTCTGGCTCCATTCCATATTGTTAAAATCGCATCCAATTTCATGTTGAAAATGCCCACCACAGCCTGCTACACTCCGGGAACAAAAGAAAAAAAAAGTTCTTCGTTTTTTCCCAATTGGGCAAACATTCTGTGGCCAAATAAACATCCCAAACTTCCTATAACAACAGAAAAATTTCATCTTTGGAAATCTTCTCCTATTAAAGAATAAACCTGTGATTGCATAGACTGCATGACTTTGTGTATTTTGATGAGCATGTAATTGTACATTGTGAAGCCCTGAGTGACATTGACAGTGAAAAGAAAGAAGACAGACAGACCCCCGGGACAGACAGAGGGGGAAAGGGAAAAGTAAAAATAAAGAAACATTGGTGAATGATTGAAAAAACCCCAATGAACAAAAATTTTTTTAAAGGGGGATAATCAACTTCATCCCACATTTCCCCTTCACAAAACAAAAAAACCCAAAAAGTACACAAATTCTTTTTGGTTTAAAAATTGACGGGGAATGATAAAAAAAAACCCAAAAAAAAAAACAAATTAAAATCCTAATTATTAAAAAGGGGGGACCACAATATTCAGTCAAAACAAGAATTTTATGTTTTTCACCGGATCTGAAAAAAAAAAAATTGCCCGACTGAGAAAAATTTAAATTTTATAAACATCATCATGTTTGTTTACATACACCCACATATGTGCGGACATGCACACCCCATTGCCCCAAAGCTTTCCCGGAAAAAAAATTTTCCCCCCATCAAAAAAAGGCCAATTTTGAAAAGGGCTCTCCTCTTTCTCCCCCAAAAAAATTTCTCTTTTCCCACGTGTCCAAATTTTTTTTGCATCTTGTGGAAGGGGTTTTTTTATAACAGCAAACCAAAGGGCCATGGAATTTTTTAAAGCAAAAACATTTAAAAAGGGGAAAAAAAATTTGGTCAAAGCAGGGGGTGGGGGGAAGGGGGTGGGGGAGTTCATCAACCCCCGTGTTTGAAAACCAAGGGGAAGAGGGGGAGGGGGGGGGGGGTGGGCCACGCACAGCCCCGTTCCCACAGGTTTACACCGTACTATTTGCAACCACTCTTTTCTGCTCTTTCCAAAAGGGGAAAAAGGGAGAGGGGGGGGGGTGGACCCACAGCACAGCCTCCTTTTTCCCAAAAGTTCACACCTTACTATTGTGCAAACACTCTTTCTGCTCTTTTCCCAAACATACATTTTTTGTCCAAAAAGTTTTTTTTGGGTTTTCCCGCTGAGACCACTAACCCCAAAAAAAAAAAAATGGGCCCTTTTTTCCCCGGGAGAGCAGGGAAGGATTGAACCTACAAAGAGAAGCCGCAAAGAGCCCAACCACCCCACCCACACACCGCCGCGCAACATCCCGCGTGCCACACATGCACACGCGGGACGCACACATTTTTCACACCAAAAAAACTATGAAGACATAATCAAACCATCCAGTTCAGCCCTTTTATAAAAAGGGACAGTGACTGGCCTTTAAACAAGCAGATGAGGAACAGGACTTCAAAACTGAACCCCTGAATTTTGTTTCAATTTTTCATGTGCCGTACAACCTCGTGAAACAACAGGGAAAAACATCTGATCCCAAAAAAAACAAAAGTGCAGTGGCCTTACAACGCATTTTATCACAAAGAACACCCTGGGGGCCCCCTTTAAACTGTCTTTTGTTAGACTGGTTTACTAGAACTGGTGCAAAACTTTTCAAAACAAATTAACAAAAATGCAAACCAATATTTTTATATAAAATTTTCCCGCCTTCCTTTTTTATATAACCGACTATACAGAAACATTTTTCAGGCTTTTTTTAAATTTTTAAATTTTTTTTGGGAAATTTTAAAAAATTTTATTTATTTTTTTTTTTTTTAAATTTTTTTTATATTTTTAAATTTTTAAAAAAAATTTTTTTAAAAATTTTAAAAAATTTTTTAAAAAATTTAAATTTTTTTTTAAAAAAAAAAAAAAAAAACCCAAAAAAAAAAAAAAAATCCAAGGGGAAAAAAAAAAAAAAAAAACCCCGGGGGGGGTTTAAAAATTTCCAAAAAATTTTTAAAACCCAGGAAGAAAATTTTTTTTTTTTAAAAAAAAAAAATTAAAAAAAAAAAAGAATCCAAAAAACTAAAAAACCCAAAAAGACCAAGGGGAAAAAAAAACCCCCAAAAAAAACAGAAACAAAAGGGGGATGGGGAGGGAAAGGGGGGGGAAAAAGGGCAGGGGAAAAAGGGGGGAAAAAGGGGCAGGGGGGACCAAAAAACAGGGGGAAGGGGAAAAAGGGGGGCCAAAAAAGGGGGGACGGCAGGAAAAGAAGCAAGGGGGGCCCGGGGGACGGCAGGAAGAAGAAAACATGGGGGGGAAGGCAGGGGGGGCGGAAAAGAAAGGGGGAAGGAAGGAAAACCTGGGGACAAAAGGAAAAAAAGGGGCGGGGAAAAGCAAAAACCAAAAATCTGGGCCGGAAGAAAGAAGGGGGTGGAGGGGTGGGGGCGAGGGAAAGGGGGAACGGGGGTGGGGGGGGGGAAGCCGGGGGGGGGAACCAGGGGGGCAGGAAAAATTTTTTTCCCTTTAAATCCACTTAAAAGTAACCAAAATGCCAAAAAAAGAGGGGTTTTATTAAAAATGGGGGGGGGGATGGGAACCCGGGGCCCCCTTACTTTTAATGAAATTTCCCCAAACATGACACTGCAGGTTGTATCACTTTCCGGGGGTTGACAGCCATTAATGCCCCCCATGAAACTCAAATACCCCAAGGCACCCCCACCATGAAAAATATACTTTTGTCAGGAAAGGTTGGAAATCACTATGACGGGGGCCCACCCACTGTGGTTTCAAGTTTTGTATCAGGAAAACCCGGGCCCGCACCCCCATGTAGTATGGCTCCGATGTCACACTGGTGACAAAGGGCATTTAAAAGGGGTGGGGGGTCCACGTCATGTCAACAAACCATTTATGCACATGTCACAATCCACTTCCCCAAGATGGCACTGCGCACCACGTGAACAGTTTTCCCCTTTCAAGGAAAAGTTTAGGGTTGTTTAGACAGGAGGGGCCTAAGGGAATGGAAAAAAACCCTGAACTTGCCTGGGGGCGGTCCAAATTGGGGGAAGGACTCAAAAACCCAAAATTGGGGAAAAATAACCAGCAGTGAGTTTTTACTGGTGAGAAAAAACCCCAAAGAACTTTTCCAAATTTCTGACATTCCCGGTTTACTAATTTCGAAAAGGGCCCCCGGTTGGGCCCCAATGTTTTTTTTCAACACACACCCCACACACTCCCCAAACACTCCTCTCTTCTTCCCATAAGGATTTTTTTTTTTTTTTAACCCAAAACTTGGCAATTGCTCTATGCACCTTTAAAAAAAAACAAACAACTGAATTCATTTCAAAAAAGAAAGTTTTTTAAATTTTTTAGTTCAGTCTGTACCCGCAGATCAATTTTGACCCTTTTTACCCACAAGAAAGTTTATGGAGGTTTTTTACAGTACTATGTGTTCTTACGTATTTATTCCTCTTTAGAGGCTTTACGTACTTTTGTGTTTTACTGTATTTTTTCCTCTTCAGAGGGTTTTCAGTACTATGTCCCTTTTTAAAGGGATTTTTTTCCTCTTAGAGGCTTTACAGAACTATGGTTCTTTCTGTATATAACCTCTTTAAGGCTTTTCATCATGTGTTCTTTTCTGTAGAGTTTCCCCTTTGAAGGGTTTAAAAAGAAATATGGTTCTCACGGTTTTTATTCCTCTTTAAGGGGTTTACATTTCTATTTTCTTTCTGTTTTATTCCTCTTCAGGGCTTTACAGTACTATGTGTTTTTACTGGAATTTTTTTCCTCTTCAGAGGCTTTTTCAAATTTTTTAAAGTCTTCTTTTTTTTTATTTATTCCTTTTCAGGGCTTTAAAAGTACATGTGTTCTTTACTGTTTTTTTCCTCTTCAGATGATGCAGATTGTAACAAAACTTGCCTCCTACCAGCTGACCCAAAAACTATGGTTAAATTTACAGATTCCTGGCTGGGTGGTTGTGGGGTTTGATTCCCTTCAAGCCATTTATTTTTTTGTGGGATTTTTCCCTCACGATTGGCTTTGCCAAAAATTGAAATTCAAATTTTAGGTTTTAAATGGGAGACCCTTTAAACTGGGGTCAGGTTTTCATCCATTTCAGGGAATTTCGGCACCCTTTGAGGGTTTTTCAAGGGTTTTTAACAAAAAAAAGCTGGGTTTTCATGCAACCTCAACTGTGATTTTCCCCTCCATGGGTTCACAGTGATTTTTCCCCATGTTTCACAGTTTGGGTTTCCCCTCCCCTGGCTACAAGTTTATTTCCTCTCCATGTCTACACAGGGGGTTTCCTCTCCATGGGGGCACAGTGGGTTTCCCCTTCCTTTTTACACGTGGTTTCCTCTCCATTCTAAACACAGTGATTTCCTCTCCATGTCTACATGGGTTTTCCCCTGCAAGTCTACACAGTGGTTTCCTTCCATGTCTACACGTGGTTTTTCCCCTAATGTCCCACTCCCCGCGGAATGCCCAAAGCTGGGGGGGGGGGGGGGGGGGGGGGGGGGGGGGCAAAAGGGGGGCCCCCGGCCGGCTGGGGGAGGGGAAAAGGGGAAAGGTCTCATGGGGAAAAAGCTCCCGGGGGTGGTCAAAAAGGGGGAAACACACAAAAAAAAAATGTCCTGAAGAGTTTATTTTCCCAACGGGCAGTGCTGGGTTTCCTAAGACTATTTCAAAAATTGCCCCCCCTAATTTAATTCTCGCATTTTTAAGTATGGGTTTTTCCCGGCCATATATAAAAAGAGTATGGTTCAAATTTTGCAAAATGTTTTTTTCTTTAACCTTAGATATATATCCCAAAAAAGCTTATAATAGCTTTTAAAGGTTTTTTTGACCCAAAAACCAAAAAATTTTAAAAAGAAAATTCTGGGAAAACAAAAGGAAAATCATGATTTTTATTTTCTCTGGGTCACACCAACCCAAAAATTTTTGTGAAGGTTACAGTTTTCATGCATAAAGGCAATCTGTTTTACATTTTTAAAATCCAAAATTGTAAAGGTTATGAAAAAAATGTTGGGGCACCTGGGTTCCTTTTAAAATTTTTTTTTTTTTGTTACTGTGGGGTGCCCGAAAAAACCCCCCCACAACATTTTTTCCTTTCAGTAAGATCAGACCAGTACATCAGCAGGGTTTTTCTCAAACCCTTAAAACCCTTTTCAAGTTGGCATTTTACTGCAAAAAATTTTTAAAAACCTAAAATTCCCGAGGAATATGCGAACATTGTCAAAAATGTGCGTATACATCGCACTCACACACACAGACAAACACAAAACCTTGGGGAAAAAACCCCCCCCCAAAAGACCATCGCCTAGTAAACAATCCCCAAGTGTATCTAATTTTCTTCAGGGGTTCTTTCATGTTTAAAATAACAAATAATGGGTTTTTTTTTTTCCCTTTCCAGCATTTGGGGATCATGTTTTATTAAACAACTAAAGTGTGTGTTGTGTGTGTTTTTGGTTTGGTGTGTGTGTGTGTGGGCGCGGGGTGTGGCCATGTTTTCAGCCCTTTTCTTTTAAATCCTAGTGTACACAAATTTTTCAGATCCCGTATGGGTTCCCCTGTTTTTCTTTTTTTTTCATGTTAAATTTGGGGGTGGGAAAAAAATGCTTTTAAAGGGACAGGGTTTTTTTTTTTTGCACCCAAAAAGCGCCAAATTGACCCTTTTTACCCGTAAGGATCATCTTGTATTTCTCCCAGATACCTGCCCCGAAAAATTGTTTGGGGGTGCACACAACAATACAGGGTTTCTGACCACTGTGGGTAAACTTGTGGTTTTTTAAGTAACCCGTTTTCCCTAAAAGGGTTTTCTGTGCTGATGGAACATCGGGGTCCACCAAGGGAATATACTTTAAATGTTTACTGCACCATCCATGAAAAAAAATCTCTAAAAACCCGGGGTCCATCACTGGTATCTTTAACACTTTGCCAGTTCAGACATTTTATGCTAGGCTTTTAACAGAACCCTGTCATGATTGTTTACTGATTATTAACTGAAGTAATTGAGCATGGAAAATATTAATGTATTAAAGTCAGGTAAATGTATACTGAACAACATTAAAAACGCACCGTTTTGATTTGCCGTTTTCCCCTTTTTGGAAAAAAATGTGTATTTGGATTTGGTATGTTAACACAATTTTTAAGGACACAGATTCACACTGCCTCGGTTTCTCCGCGCTTGCCGACATTCGTTGGACGCCCACGTGCAACTCACCCAAAACACTTTTTTTGCCACTGGGGCCGGAACTGAACGTAGCTCATCGTTTCTTTGTCTCAAATGTGAGTTTGAAGTCATGCCGACGGGGAAAACGGTATCAGTTGTCTTTCGACCAGGCGAAGTGGTCCGAAAACAATGCCGCGACTGTCTATGCAAGAACGCGAGCGAGCCATTGGAATGTTGATGGTCGGTATGTCATCGGAGAGACAGCCAGACAACTGAACTGCAGTCACTCACAATTGTAAGGCTATCACAACGTTTGGCAGCGGACTGGTTTCCACCACTGATCGGCGCCGAACGGGCCAACCTCGTGTTACACCCCAGCGCAGGATCGATACATTCGACAGCTTCATCTTCGTAATCGATTCCTTACAGCAGCAGAAACATGTCGCCGGGTTGTTGGTCGACGGGGTCCAGTTCTGGACAAACCGTTCGACGTCGATTGCAAGAATCAGGGCTCAATGCAAGACGCCCTCATGTTGGCCCAGTCCTCACCCGTAGACACCGTCAGCAACCCCTGCAGTGGGCCAACCAGCATCTGCCATGGGACACGACTCAGTGGAGAGCTGTGCTTGTTCTCTGACGAAAGTCGCTTCGCGTTATCTCATGCTGACGGGAGAATGAGAGTCTGGAGGCGTGTCGGGGAACGTAGGGCCAACTGCTGCGTGTTTGAAGCCGATAGATGGGGAGGGGGCAGTCTGATGGTTTGGGGGCATTCAGTCATGACTACCGGACACCTCTGTACTTTTTTGACAACCATGTGAATGCCAACACGTACCAGCAGGTGCTGCAGAACCACGTCGTCCCACTGTTTGGCCAGCACCCGGAGCTGCAAATTCTTCCCGCATGATAATGCACGGCCCCACACCGCAAGAGCCACCGCTCCGTTTTTTCCAGGCAAACAACATTGCCGTGGTGCCCTGGCCATCTCTGTCCCCTGACATGGCTCCCATTGAACCGTCTGGGAATGAGCTGGGGCGTCTTGTGGCCCCTGGAAGCGTCCCCAGACTCTCGATCATTTGAGGCGCGCACTGACCGAGGAGTGGGATTGACTGCCACAGGCGTTCTTGCACAACCTTGTCTACTCCATGAGGGGCGCTGCCAAGCGTTTCATCGGGGCAAATGGGGGACACACTTGGTATTAGGCTCGCGGACGGACATGCCTCGTCGTGGTGTACTTTTGACAGGGACCTAGTGAAGTCAACAGCTAAATTTCAGATGAATTCGGCCATTTTTTGTCAAGAACAGACATTTTGTTTAATTGAAAAATGGATGCGTAATCAAATAGCTTACTTTCATTAAATAATTTTGTACTACCCAAAGTTGTCTGGGTCTTTTGGCAAGCGGTGCGTTTTAATGTTGTTCAGTATAAATTTTTATTTTAAATGATCAGAAAAAAGCAGAATCTTTCAACAGAAAAAGTAATTTTTGAAACAGTAACAATGGAAAAATACTGGGAGTGTGGCATCAAATGTCCACATTGGAACAACTGGTGGAGTTAATTAACATTCGTCTTACTCTATTGCACTTCCACACAACCAATCAGACTAGATCCACACGTAACCTAGAGAAAATATGAATGTTCTTATCTGTTCGGATCATCATCGATCTACAGCAGTTTACTCTCTTCATAGATTACGCTGTTTCAACAGTGATGAAGAGTTTAATCGTCGCGTATCAAATTCAGACCCGTGATCCGTCTGACAAGGTCAACGATGTAAAAGGTAGGATGTTATCTAAAATCATCCTTGGCGGCACTGTGTTCTCCTTCTCCTTTCCCTGACACACACTGTGTTCTCCTCCTTTCCCTGACAGACACTGTGTTCTCCTCCTTTCCCTGACAGACACTGTGTTCTCCTCCTCCTTTCCCTGACAGACACTGTTCTCCTTCTCCTTTCCTGACAGACACTGTGTTCTCCTTCTCCTTCCTGACACACTGTGACAGTTTACCTCCTGTGTGTGTCTGTGTGTGTGTGTGTGGTGTGTGTGTGTGTGTGTGTGTGTGTGTGTGTGTGTGTGTGTGTGTGTGTGAGACAGAGTAAAAGAGAGAGAGAAGACGATGAAACAGGAGGAGGAGGAGGAGGAGAAGGGGGGGGGGGGGGAGGGGTAGCAGGAGGAGAATAAGGAGAGGGTAAGAAGAACCAGAAGAAGAAAAAGACGAAGACTACAATGACGACAACAATGACGACGTTGGAGAAGAAGAAGAAGTGTCTAGAATCATCTAGCCATGTAAAGACAATAGATAAACCACTGAACTGAACTGAACTGAACTGGATAAGAAATATAAACCCAGAGAAATGTTTTGTTTGTCAATAATATATGGGTATACATATTCCTTCTTTTTTCTCCATTGCCCTATGAGAAGACCTGAAAACAAATTAGGGATAATACAGTAAGTAAACAATGGTCGAGAGAGAGAGAGAGAGAGAGAGAGAGAGGAGAGAGAGAGAGAGAAGAGAGAGAGAGAGAGCGAGAGAGTAGAGACAGAGGACAGAGACAGGCCGACAGACAGACAAAAGACAGAGAGAGAGAGAGAGAGAGACGTATAGAACATACATACAGACAGAAATACAGACAGACAGACAGACAAGTAGGTAAGCAGGTGGGGTGGATTATGGGAGAGGAGAAGTACTTCCCTGCCAGTCGGTAATCTGTCTGCCCTCAGGGAGACCCGTGTCTAATCATTCTGGCGATGGCAGCCAGAGCACTTACCTCAGGTGACGGTGCGTGATTGCAGCCTACACTACAGACGACAGCAGGGGGGGGGGGGGGGGTGTCTATGCTGACGGGGGTCCG
>JAFLJL010019171.1:74883-76872 GCA_018398815.1 Conus ventricosus
AACAAAGGAAAGAACACAAAGAAGAGAGCAGAGAGAGAGAAGAGAAGAGTGAAAGGAACAACAGCAAGAAAGGAACGCATGAGATTATGATTGAAAGGAACGACAAACTACAAAAGCCTAAACAACAGAAAAACACAAAAACGAATCGAACATAACAGCACAATGAGAACATGATGAAGAAGAGTAAAAAAGAAGAGTGAAGAAGAGAGAAAAGAGAAAGAGAGGAATGAGAGAGGAGAGAGAGAGTAGGAGAGAGAGGAAGAGAGAGAGAGAGAGAGAGAGGAGCGAGACGAGAAGACAGACAGACAGACGCAGACAGAGAAGAAGACAGACAGACAGACAGACACAGATTATATCAATGGGTCACCATATTGCTTTTAGGGAATCACAATGAAAATTGAGAAACCAGGTTCATTGCAACAAACTCACATTAATGCTACAGAGCATTTACGTTAAGGTGCGTTCCTGGTTTGAGCTTATATGGAAGGCAAATAAAAGGAGAAAACTCTGCTTCGTCCACTGCGTCTTCTTGACTGGCTGCTGTCCCTTGGTTCCTGCACATATCACCATCTGCCTGTCTTCACCTGCACACCCCTTACCCCTCCACACCATCACAACTGGCGCTGCGAGCAGGATTGAAGACAAGGGACCAAGAAGACACAGCCCCAAGAAGACCGGACACCATGGCCAGCCAAACTACCTCTGCACCCCCTGCATCAGCTCCCCAAATTCATGGGTACCGAGGCAGCAGGGAAGTGGATGACTTCGTCCGGGAGGCCAGGCTTGCCCTACACCTGCAGCCCCTGGATGACAGGACAGCCGCCCTCTGGCTGATTGCCGCCCTGATGGCCAAGCTGCCAGGAGGGGGATCAGGCTGCCGCAGCAGGGTGGACCCCCAGCCAAGATTTGACCCCCTTGGGGGAAAAGGGGAGGCAGCGTGATGTGGTCACCCTGGGCCCCAGGTTTTTCACCAGGGGCAGGGCCGGACGAGCCATTCTGGTATGGGGTCCCTCTCCCAAAATACCTCTGGGGAAAGTCAACCAGGCTGGGGATGGACTACTGCCAGCAACCCTACTAGGGACCTTCACCCGTGGCCTACGACGGGAGCATCCGCAAGGATGTCCCGGATTTCGTCCGAAAACCCTCCTACCACCACCTTTGAAGAGGTAGGAAGGAAGCCCAAAGGTGGTTTCAGGACTGCGTGCCGAAGGGAATCTCCAACCGGTGGCACTGCTCTGTTGCCATGCTTTAAACCGCTAGAGGCATCACAGCTACATCGCCAAATTGAGGCAGGAAAGCGCAGCCACCCCTTGTCGGCCCCCACTGAAAGGGCCGCAGCTGTGTGACGGGAACGCAATCGGGACGGCCCGGGGAGAGCGGAGGGCGGCACCTGTGAAATGGGGACCCAAACCCCGTATGCCACTGTCAGAGCCCGAATGTGACAAGCGACTGGCCAGCAGCCGGCAACAGGCAAAGCCATTTTGCCTCGTGTCACCAAGAGGATGCGCCACTGCAGCAGGAGGACCATCCCTGGGCCAGTTCTTCCTCCCGGCCAAAAAAAAGCCCCAGCTGGCGGAAAAGGGAGTACAGGCCCTCACCCAGCAATGCCGTTCACCTGCCCAAAGGGGATGCGTATCGGCAAAAGGTGGACCCCTAAACTTGGGGGTGTGAGCAGTGCTCCTTCCCCGGTTGCCCGCCCCAAGGGTTTTGTTGCAGTCCACAAACCCCCAGGGTCACGGGCTACAACGTGCTGCGGATGCTGTGGCCCTGGTTATGGCCCCGGTATGTACCGGGGTCTGGGCGCCCTTTGATTGGACCCCGCGAAAAATCAGCCGACGCCAAATGCCTCCACGCCACCAAACCTGCGCCAGAACTCGGCCACCGGAGCTGCCCCGGCCTGTAGCAAAGGGTCGACCCTGTAGGCAATCCACTGCCCGAAGCGTGGAACCCTGCCGTCATCGGCGCCCACCCTGGCCCGGGAGGAAAAAA
>JAFLJL010019171.1:82872-90372 GCA_018398815.1 Conus ventricosus
TTGCATTAATTTTCGATTCTCGTCAAGTTGAATGGTTTCATATTCGATTCGAATCATTTGCCATCGATTCTTTTCTTTTTCTTTTTTCTTTCGTGGCTTGACATTTTGAAACTCGAAGATGTCCGGGTAGCGTTACCCATGTTTGTAAGGCGGGAATATTCCGACTCTCCAAATCGCCCCTCTGTGTTGGAAATCTGCCCGGCGGGCGAACGGGTGCTGGCCAAGGTCTTTGTGGAGCAAGAGATCGGCAGCCTGTGAGGATCTATCCCCAGCGAATTTTGGGGGAAGGAAAAATCCCGGGGTTTACGATGTTTTGTTTTCCCCAGTTGAACATTCAAAAATTGGGTCTTGGTTTTTTTTTTTTTTTTTTTTTTTTTTTTTTTTTTTTTTTTTTTTTTTTTTTTTTTTTTTTTTTTTGGGGGGGGTTTTTTTTTTTTTTTTTTTTTTTTTTTTTTTTTTTTTTTTTTTTTTTTTTTTTTTTTTGTTTTTTTTTTTTTTTTTTTTTTTTTTTTTTTTTTTTTTTTTTTTTTTTTTTTTTTTTTTTTTTTTTTTTTTTTTTTTTTTTTTTTTTTAATTTTTCCCATTTTTTTTTTTTTTTTTTTTTTTTTTTTTTTTTTTTTTTTTTTTTTTTTTTTTTTTTTTTTTGTTTTTTTTTTTTTTTTTTTTTTTTTTTTTTTTTTTTTTTTTTTTTTTTTTTTTTTTTTTTTTTTTTTTTTTTTAATTTTTTTTTTTTTAAAAGGGGGTTTTTTTTTTTTATTTTTTTTTTTTTTTTTTTTCCCCAAACGAAAAAGGGCCCGGAGAGGCCAGGGGGGGGCCGATGGAAAACTAACCCCTTTTCTTCCGGGAAGGCGTTTTCTTTTCTAAGGGTTTCCCCCCGTCCCCTGGAAAAAACCCCTAAAAGTCAGCGGTTAAAGGAAAAGGGTCTTTAAACCGTGAACAGAAAAAGGCAAAAAGGGTTAAACGCTATTTGTTCCAAAGTCTGGCACAGGTCACCTGCATCAGTTTAAAAAAAGAAAGAATTGTCTGTAGAATTTGCAGGCAGAGGGCCATAAGCAGGGGGGCCCCTTTTGTGCCATTTGGGAAAAAAACTAAAAAACAGTTGGGAGTGAGAGTGTGGCGGGCCCCAGTGTGAACTGTAGAGAAGGAACCCAGCAGCCCCGTACTAAAGGAGTGCGGACACAAAGAGAGGAGGGGAGGGGGGCAGTCCGGGGGCCCCGAGGGGGAACGCCAAACACTTAAACCTTTTACCCCCGGTTAGTGGTGCACGTGCCACAGGTCCGGACGCCGAGCGGCCCCGCTCCTGGGAGAGCACCAGCCCCAGGGAGGGGGAAAGGGAAGGAAAAAGCAAAAAAAAGGAACAGGGGCCAAGATTACCGTAAGCACCCCCTTTAAGTGCTAAATTGCCCGCCCCAAAAAGGCGATACAGAGGGGTGAAGCTTGGGCAATCCGTGGACTGAACCGGAATTTCGACCTTGCTAAATTTTACGGAAAAGGGCCTGGAGTGTTGAAATATTTGGGTATGTTCGGTTACGAAAAAAAAATTTTTGGGCACCTTTAAAAATTTCCTTTTTTCGGGAAATAAAAAACGCAAAAGTTCTTTAATGTGAGGGGGCTTGAAAAAAAAATTTTAAAAAAAAAATTTTCATTTTTTTCACTATTTAAAAGGTCAAAAATTTTTGATAAAGAAAGTCTCCAAGGGGGCCGCACATAACAACTGTGATTTATTGATAGGGGGAAAAAAAATGGGGGGAAAATTTTTTTTACAACAAGGCACAAACAGAATAAAGGGGAGAAGTTATTTTAATAGCTAAACATTTTGATGGGGAAGTTAAATTGGGAAATTGCAAAAACAAAATTTCTAGTATTTTTGGTTAATGGAATGTTTAAATAGTTTCAATTTTGGAAAACGCTTATGCGCCAAATAACTCGAGAAAAAAAAATTTTTGTTCATAAAAAAATTTAAAAGAAACTTTAAAAATAAATTTTAAAGTGAAAAAAATTTTTTTCTTCTATTTTGGTGTTTTTTAACTGCGTTTTTAACAATGAGCTAGACATTGTAATGGTCATGCCCATGCTAAATCCAGAAGAAAGGGGAAAATTTAACCATACGTTGCAAACCTCCCAAACCCCCGGGACATGTGGAGAGCTTTTTCAAAAAACGAAAAAGACTTTATTTGGTCTCGAGAAATTCCCCCTTTTATTCCCCGTCGTTTTAATTACTGCTTTTATCTGAGGGAATGCTACAGTTGTTTTTGGGTGTAAAACACATCAATTTTCCTCACTCGGATCAAAAAAGCGTTATCATAAAAATCAACGCACGATTTAAAGCCGGGGTCCTAGTTATTGGAATTTTTTTAATCCTACTTAAAGGCCCCAGTATTCGTTAAAAAGATAAAGGGATTTTTTTAGACAGAAAAATTTAAAATTGTTTTCCCCAAAATCAAACTCATATAGGGATACAGGGAAATTATGTAAAATCAAAATTAGAGATTTTTTTTAGTGTTTATGGGAAAATTTACCCAGTAAAAGAAAAAATGATGAAAAAAAATTAGGGGTGTAAAAATTTGGAATTAAAAAACCCAAATATTCATAAGGGTTACGAGTAAAGAAAAAACCCAAGAAAAATATTTGATTTTAAAAACAAAATTTAAAATTTTCTAAAAAGCACACAAAGAAAAAAGGTGCGCAGGAAAGAGCACAAATTTAAAAATGGTTTGGGAAAGGGTGAACGTAACCCCAAAAATATTTCTGCATTTTTTTAGAAAAAGAAAGGGGAAAGAAAAAGCATCAAAAGGGTTTTGTGTAGAGACACAGGGGAAGTAATAACAGACCAGGGGCCCAAATTTTTTTAGAAGAAAGGTAACATTCTAAAAAAAAATTGTATGTCACCCGGTAGAAGTACAAAACCCGTTAGTGAATCTTTGATGTTTTTAGAAAAAAAAAACCTTTTCCTTTTTGGGAAATTAAAAAAAATGACGTTGTTTGTTGCGGGGGGCTTGGTTACTCCCTGATGAAACAACAAAACCCCTTTAAAAAAGAGGGAAAAAAAATTGGAAACAGCGCCGGGGAGCGATGGAAAAATTTTGGGTTTTTTTTAAAAAATTTTTTTGGGAATAAAAAAAAAGTTTTCTTAACAAACTCGTTTGTGGAATTTTTTGGGATTAGGAGAAACTAGCTTATACCCAAAAAAAGGGGCATAATAACTTTGTTACAAAAAGGGGAAAAGAACTTGAAAGCGAAACTAAACAAATTTGGGAGCCTAAAACTCTGACCCCCACCGGGACTACAAGTTACTGGCCAAAGTATTGGCAGAAAGATTGGTAGATTTCATACAAAAATTTTTGTTAACGACGCCCCAAGTAGGATTATAAAAGGGCAGAAACATTGCTACAATTTTAGGGTCAATAGATGATACAACCCAATTCCCTTTTAACCAAAAAATTTTTAAACCCGGGTTACTTATTTGGCAGTTGTTTTTTAAAAAGCCTTTGACTCAGTGTAAAAAGTTTTTCTGTTGCATGTTTTTAAAAAGTTTTTGGTTTGGGGAATTTGAATTTAAAAAGGGGGGGTTTTTGCCATACTGACAAAAAAACCCTGAGGGTTTAATAAAAACAAGGGGGTGGATATCTGAACCCTTTAATCTTTCTTGTGGGAAATTTGACAAGGATGGCCCCTTTTTTTCCCTTAGCCTTTGTTCTGGCAGTAGAGTTGTTTGCAATTAAAGTCAGAAAAAAGCTCAATTTTCTGGGATCAGCGTCCCAACCACTGTGCCAGATAAAACCCTTTTAAAAAACAAAAAAAATGGGGTTTATACAACCCTATTTCTTTTGATAAAAGAGACTTTGGGCAAACCCTAGAAAACTTTTTCCAAAAATTCCAAAGTTTTTTAGGGTTTAAAAATTTAAAAATACAGAAAAAATAAAGTCTTACCCCCTGGGGAAAGGGAATAAGAGAACCAGAAATTCTTTCCCCACAGTTGATAAAAAAAGAAAATTAGGGGAATTTTTTTCCAACGGATAGGGTTGGGCCCGGGGAATTTTTGAAGTAATTGGAGTAATAGGAAATTTTTTCAAATGAACAAAAGGGGTTAGGAAGGGAGTAAACGGGGTTTTTATTTAAGGGAAAATTGTTGTAATAAAAACATTTTACTTAGTCAGTTTCTTTATTTCATGCAATCCCCAAAGGCTCCAGACTATGTACTAAAAAAAAATTTAAAATTAAAAAACCTGTACGATTCCGTGGAAAAAAAAAGATTTAACAATAGAAAAGGGTTTTTGGGAAAAAGGGCAAAGAAAAAATAATGGGAAACAAACGTGGAGGAAAGGGGGGACTTTAAAATGATTAATCTGAGTAAATTTCAAAAAAAAATTTTTACTTTCAATGGGCGGGCAAAATCTTTAAATCCACCGAAAAGAAAACTGGGCTTTTTAATACCCAGATGGCTTTACAAAAAACATCGCAAAGACAGATGTTTTTTGAAAAAAATGCAGAGCTAAAGATTTAAAAAAGTTAAGTTTAGTTCGGAATGAATTTTGGAAAGATGTGTTTGAAATTTATCTAAAACCCCAAAATACTAATAAAACTTAAGAATCGACAAAACAATTTCCACAGTCAACAGCTTTTTAACAATAATTTTTAAATTTGTTATAAGAATCGGGGGATTATTAAATTTTAAAAAAAAAGGGGAAAGGGAAGACGTTTAGCCCAAAATTAAAAAATAAATTCCCTAAAGAGAAAATAGATTTTCTGTCCCTTTTGAAGAAATGAGGAAATGGTTGGCCCGAACAGAGCCCTTTTTTTGTTTCGTACAATGGGTGATCAAAAATCCCCTACCAGCTCAGTGGATCCAGTGGATCCCGTTTAGGTGAAGAAAGGGTGGGAAAAATCCCCTGCTTTGCCAGTATGCTAAAAAGCAAAGCCCCCAAAAAAATAAAAGGGAAAATATTATGGAACATAAGGAAATTCAAACACCTACTGCGAAAAGGGCCTTTTTGGGAAAAAGAAAGTTTTTGGGAAATTTACTTAGACAAAATCCCCATGGTGGCGGCCCCAGACGTTACAAAAGAGGTAAGACTTCGGGTTCTCCACTGGAAAATATTCACCCAAAATATATTACAAAAATTTATCTTTGTAAAATGAAAGTTAAAAAACTCAAACAAAACTTTGTATGTCCTAACACAAAAAGATTTCATTGAAAAACTTTTTTTTGGGGAGTGTCCAATCATCAAAAATTTTTGGAGATTTATTTTAGCAAAAAATTTACTTAGAAACCATGCCCCATTTAAATTATCAAACCGATGTAAATTTTTTGGAAACAAATAAATCGGGTTGTTTCCCAAAACCCCAAATTTTTCAAAGTATCAAATTTTACATATTTTTGAGAAAATGTTTATTAGTATTTTCAAAAAGCAACACGGGTATCCTCTGAACTAATTTTTTAGAAAGAGTTTTAATGTCCCAAGGGTGTAAAAGGAAAAAATTCCCCCGGGGGGCAAAAAGATGTAAGTCTCCCAAATGCTTTTTTGGGGGGGGGGGGGGGGGGGAAAAGGGGGGGGGAGGAGGGGAAAAAGGAAAAATTACATTGTCATGCGTTTAAAATGAAAAGAGGGGGGGGGTGGGGGAGGAGGAAAGGGGAGGGTCCTGCGGGAGAGTTGCGGATAGGGGAAAAGGGGGCGGTCCCGGGTTTCAAAGGGGGGGGGGACTTGAAAGGGGGAGGGGAGAGGGGGGGGGGGAAAGGGAAAAAAACCCAAAATGCCCCCTTGTTCACTTCCGGGGTTTTTTCGTGTTTCCTTGCGGACCTTTCATTTTCGCTGTAAGGTTGGCTTATGGGGAACTTTCCCAAAAGGTGGGGACCAATAACAGGCTTCAAAATTTTATCTCTACGACGCCGTATTTTTTTTTCCCCCTGTCCCGCTCTTTGTCTGTCTGACGGCCCTCTGTCTGTTGTCACCACCGCGGGGCCCCCCCCCCCCCCCCCCCCCCTTTTTTTTTTTTTTTTTTTTTTTTTTTTTTGGGGGGTGGGGGTGTTTTGGCGTGAGTACCGTCCGCAACTTCGGTTGAGAGATTTTAGGGGGAAGGGCCCGGGAAAAATTTTGGCCCAAAACCTTTAGGTGTGCACACATACGGGATGGGAGGGGGGGGGGGGGGGGAATGGCGTTTGGGGAGGGGGGGGGGGGGGCGATAGGGAGAGGGAAAAAAAAATCTAAGTCTTTTTCATGCGTATAGGCTTTCCCTTGTCCCCTTTTTTTGTCCCCCTTTTTTTCCCCTATAAGGCTTTCTGTATCGCGGAAAAACCAATTGGGAAGACGATTTAACAAAATTTTTTCATTTTAAATTTCTACGATGCCCTCGTGTCTGTCCGTCTGTCTGTCGGTCTCTCTCCCCCCCCCCCCCCCCCCCCTCTCTCTCCTTTTCTCTTCCCCTCTCTCTTCTCTCCCCTCTCTCTCTCTCCTCCCCTGGGTTTCTTCCCCCCCCTGTCTCTCTCCGTCTCCTCCCCTCCCCTCTTCCCCTCCCCTCTCTCTCTCTCTCTCTCCCCTTCTCTTTCTCTCTCTCGGAAAAAGGGAAAGAAAAGAAAAAAAATTAAGTTAAATGTTTTTAATTATGTTTTTTTTCTTTGTATAAACACACAATATTTAGCGTGAGAGTGCCGTTTCACCACACATTAAAACATAAAAAAAACCCAAAAACACTTTTTATTTAAACGAAAAAAAAAAACTAAAGTCAGAAAAAAAATGTACATTTTTTAAAAAAACTTTCAGACAAAGCCTGGAGTGAAAGAGACTTTGGGTTTAAGGTTAAAAAAAAAAGCTAGTAGTTTGGGAAAATTTTTTTTTTTTTTTTTCCCATTTTTGTTTTTTTGGGGAGATGAAGAGGACAGTGTGAAGCACCAAAAAATGAAGAGGTGGATTTTGGCCTTAGGAAAAAAAAAAAAAAAAAAAAAAAAGAAGAAATCACCGCCTTAGGTGCTCCAGTGATCCGATAACTGATGCCACAAAAAAAAAAAAAAAAAAAAAAATCCACCATGCAGGGATACTCTTAGCTGACGACACAATCTGCTGAATACAATATGATATTTAAATCCACCATGCAGGGATATTCTTAGCTGACGACACAATCTGCTGAATACAATATGATATCTAAATCCACCATGCAGGGATACTCTTAGCTGACGACACAATCTGCTGAATACAATATAATAATCTAAATCCACCATGCAGGATACTCTTAGCTGACGACACAATCTGCTGAATACAAGATGATATCCGGCCAACATCAACGTCACAAATCACAGGAAATAACAATACCTCTCAGAAAAAACCTCAACCATGTAGTATACAGACAAAGATGACGATTCAGTGATGATATAATCATATATATAGACAGTATCCGTATCTATGAAGATCTAAATGTAGAGGAAAAACAAAAAGCCTGACACAAAAGGCGGAATTCTTTTACTTTGCGTTTAAAATTGAATTATACTGATACCAAAACAACTGCTTG
>JAFLJL010019171.1:95372-114900 GCA_018398815.1 Conus ventricosus
CTCTCTCTCTCTCTCTCTCTCTCTCTCTCTTGTATTTCTTTTCTGTTTCTCTCGCTCTTTTTTTTTTCTCTTTCTCTCTCTTTCTCTTTCTTTCTTCCCCCCATAACCCCTCTCCCTTTCTTTTTTTTTTTCTCTGCTCTCTCTGTCCCTTTCTCCCCTCCTCTCCCCCCCCCACCTGTTCCTCTTTTGCTCACTCTCTGTCTGTCCCCCTTTTCCCCTGTCTTACTCCCACTCACTCTCTCATTGTCGCTTCTTGTTCTGCCTCGTCCTCACTCTTATTTGCTGAACCTATCCATTATTACATTCTTTCCGCATATCACATTTCCTTTTGAGCCCCTCACTTCCCATGTATTTTAAGTTGGTAATAATGTTTTATGATACCATATTTTAAATTAAGTAAAGCGGATAGGAATGGGGTTTCACTACCTCTACAATGGTTAGAATTTTTGGAAATGCATATATGTGTGCATATGTGTGTATGGATGCGTATGTATGTGTGTGTATGTATATATGTGTGTGTGTGTATGTATAGTATGTATATGTATCCGTGGTGTGTGTGTGTGTGTTTTGTGTGTGTGTGGTGTGTGTGTGTGTGTGTGTGTGTGTGTGTGTGTTGTGTGTGTGTGTGTGTGTAGTAGACATAGATACAAGTAGGTAAAGTGATTTTATCTTTACCTTTGGGGTTCTGATGGTGTTTCTTGTGTGTTTTTTTCTGATAAATGCAGAGATTCCTGATGAAGCCTTGAAAAAGGCGAAAATTTGAAAAAATAAAAGAAGGGAAGACACTTGAGTGGACGACTTCTTGATTTTATATTGATCCAGTAATGGTTTTATCGTCCGGACCTCTCTCGGCTGCTGGGTGCAGTGGCCATTTTTAGCGTTGGGGTTTCTTTTTTACCTATATATATATATATATATATATATATAATATATATATATATATATATATATATATATATATATATATATATATATATATATATATATATATAAGAAAAAGAAACACCCGAAGGTGCTGGGAGACCCAGAGAAGCACTGTCTTCACCCGCCTTTAGAGCAGCCCTGTACCACCCTTGGAGGCCTGCGCGTGTTGACGATGGGTACAGGCACGCACAGGACACTCCATTAAAATATCAAGGACATAACTGGCTCCTGAACAGAGGTAAATTAGACTACAGGATGCAGCTCATAACAGCCCCAAAGTAGCATCCCCATGGGTGTACCAGCCCGTATTTCATGACTTGCAGAGCTACCGGCGAAAAACAACACCACCCCTCAGCAGCCGAGCACAACCCGCACAGACCCAACCACCCCTCCCACGGACAGAGAAGACAGTGCCACATCCAGACACAGCTCAAGCTTTCAGCCATAGCTGTCTTATTGCCCTCAAGAAGAATCCAAAATTTAGTCTTTCCCACTGTTTCCAACAGACTTTTCCCGTGGTCAGTGGTCTTTCCTCCCGGTCACTGGACCATTCTCCAGTTCCGTCCTAAATAAGGCAAAGAAGAAAAAGAAACACCCTACGGTCTGGAGGACCCAGAGAAGCCACTGTCTTCCCCGCCTTTAGAGCAGCCCTGTACCACCCTTGGAGCCTGCGCTGAGGTGACGATGGGGTAAGGCACGCACAGACACGTCCATTACAAAATCAAAGGCACATAACTGCTCCTAACAGAGGTAAATATACTACAGGATCAGCACAAACAGCCCAAAGTAGCATCCCCATTGTGTACCAGCCCGTATGTTTCATGACTGCAGACCACCGCGAAAAAACACCACACCTCCTATGTATAGTGTATAATGTATTATATAAATATATAAATATGATATATATATAAAATATATATATTTAATATATATATGTGTGTGTGTGTGTGGGTGTGAGGTGTGTGTTGTGTGTGATTGTATATAAGTATGTTTATGTGTATATGTATGTATTATAGATATATATATATATATATATTATATAATATATATATATGTTGTGTGTGTGTGTTTGTGTGTGTGTGGGTGTGTGTGTGTGAAGGAACACCCCCCCGCCCCCCCCCCCATCCAAGCCATTTTTACTACAAATATGTTTATTTTGATTGGTTATTTTACTGTTTTATACAATCATACAATTTTGTGATATAATTTCCTGGCTATTGAAAATTTTGTGCTCTTTTTTTCCAAACTTTGTTTTAATAGAGAATGGCATGTTTTTTAATAGTTTAAATGTTCATACAAGTCTGTTTTTTCAATTTTCACACCCCTAATGAATTATCTCCCTTCGGTCTCTCTCTCTCTTCCTCTCACCCAACTTCAAACATCTTACCTAGCAATAAATATCTTTTAATTCGCTGTTTTGTATTTAACTCTGCAGGTTATTTTTTTACAGTTTACGTAATCTACATTTTGCAATATTTATTGATCTTTTGAATGTGTCAATTGCTTTGTTTTTCTTTCCTTTTTATACTTAACTTGAGCTAATCTTGGAGCGAATCTGTTTACATTAGAGTGTTTATTTAAGTGTTGTTATGATATTGCATATGTGATGGTGTTAGTGGTGTGATTTGTGTCACCTTGTGTGTGTGTGTGTGTTGTGTGTGTGGTGTGGGTGTGTCTGGGTGTGTGTGTGTGTGTGTGTGTGTGTGTGTGTGCGTGTGTGTATGACACTGATTTGCGGTGTGGTGTGGAGATGTGAGTCTGTATTGTGTGGTGTGTGTGTGTAATCTGGGGTGGGGGTGGGGAGAGGGTGTCGTAGGATGTGTGCGGCCAAGTGTTAAAATTTATAAATATGTACAGAGTGACACAAGATGATAAATGAATTGAACAGGAATGACTGAGCACAGGGCAAAGAATTGAAAAATTATTAATGATATACTAGTTATAATGTTTCAATATGTTGAATTTTGATAATGGCACTCACAAACAAATTTTCTTGTATTCTATGAGGACCAATAAAATACGTTATCGTGTATCGTGCAGACAAATATTGATCAACAACCAGACTGTAAAAAAAGAAAGAAAAATAGACAGAGGAGAAAGAAAGAGAGAAGAGAGAGAGAGAAGAGAGAGAGAGAGAGAGAGAGAGAGAGAGAGAAGAGGAGAGTGAGTTATAGACAGAGAGGGAGAAAGTTACAGGACAGAAGAGGAAGAGAGTTACAGAGAAGAGGAAAAGGGGAGAGCGAGAAGAGAGAGAGAGAGCGAGAGAGAAGAGAGAGAGGTAAACAGAGAGAGATAACAGAGAGAGAGAGACAGAGATGAAGAAGTAGAGAGAGAAAGAGAGAGAGATGAAAGAGAGAGAGTTACAGGCGACCGATAGAGAGAAAGTTACAGATAGGGAGAGAGAGAGTTTACAGAGAGAGAGAGAGAGAGAGAGAGAAAAGAGAGAGAGAGAGAGAGAGAGAGATACACAAGAGAGAGAGAAGAGAGAGAGAGAGAGAGAGAGAGAGAGAGAGAGAGAGAAGAGAAAAGGAGAGAGAGACAGACACAAAACAGCACAGACAAGACACAGAAATGAAAAAGCAAGAGCCAGAATAACATATAGACTCACACACACGCTAAGGTACATCACAGAAATGAGAAAGGCAAAGAGTCGCAGACATCAAATAGACTTAACACACACTCATAGAGGACACACACAAAAATCATGCAGGGAGATAAGAGACAAAAGCATGTAAACAAAAACTATGCACACAAACGACAGACATGCAGACAAAAAAGAAAGAAAGAAAGACATACGGTCAACAGTTTATAGAGAGGTAGTTATGACTTCTTCACCCCTGTCCTCTGATCACAACCCTCTTTCCCCCACCAAACCACCTCCTCTCCCCGTCTTTCCGATCTTCACCCCCCCCCCCCACCCTCCCACCCCCACTCCTACCGTCCCACACCGACCACTGACTCAAGAGCATCAGCCCTTCACTCCTGTTGCATTCAGACAGACACATGGCGCCATCAGAATATCTGCCCATTATTATCTGGCTTCTTCATTACCAACGGAAACAACAAATTGCCGCCATGCGAACGAAGACCCATGGGAAACGGATAGTGATAACCTCCTCATCCCCCGGTGCCAACCTTCTCATCCCCCCTTCCCTACCCCCCACCCACTCCAACACAACCCTCGCCGGTCACAAACACCCCACAGAAATTATACCGAGTATCCTTCCTCCCTCTCCTTCTTCGGGTTTCCCCCATCTCCATCCACCCTCATTGTTCCTCGTAACACCCTGTCCCGTGGGAAACATTCCTAAATTATGTAGAACAAGGCCTAAACAATGACATGAAGGGGGCTGGAATAGCTCATGTAAGCGCCGGACGTTGTAATCGTTTGTGATCCTGGGGTTGCGAGTTTGGATCACCGCCAAGCTGTTTTTGTACAGAGGGTTATTTCCGAAGTTAACATGTTTTCTGACTCCATTTCTCGCACAGACACCTTTGGAATGAGAGTAAACCGAGGTTCCGTGTGTGAACGCACGCATAACATCTTGCACACATTAAAATCCCATGACCAACTTTTGGCAGAGCAGGCCAGTAAAGTCTCCATGAACATCAGAGCAGTCATTGATGTAATTACAACAGAACCCCTTACTGTCATTTTCTTTCTGGGGTACAAGAACTACAATGTATTCAACCTGCCCTCAGACAAAACCATCTGCAGATCTATTTGTTCATCAGTCTTTTTTTGGCGGATGGTCACAATTGGCCAAAACCAGACAGCTTGCGTAAACCATCTACTGACCAACAATGTAAACGTAATCCATTGACTTATACTATACCCTATGACATCAATGTCTTGAAAAGTGATCAGAATATTAGTTCAGCAAAACAAAAATTACGCTTGCCTGCAAATTACAAAAAAAATCAGCAAAATAAAACTTAAGTATTAATCATGCAGTAGACTTTGAGAACTTATGCTCAGACAGGAGGCAGGTAGCAGCATTGACACATGCCTGACCAATAGTGATCACCTGCACTGCAGTCAGGCCTCAGTTACTGTCCTCCATGATACACACATTCACAGTGATCACCGGCCCCTGGCAGTCAGCCCTCTGTGGACAGTCCTCCATGACACACACAGCCAACAGTGATCACCTGCCGCCTGGCAGTCAGCCTTCTGTTCCTGCCACCATGATAACACACTGCTCAGTATTGTACACTCTTCATGAACACTGTCAGTCATTGAGTCATACCACACAGGCAACAGTGAATGTACACTCATCATGAACACTGTCAGCATTGAGGTCAGGTGCACACTGCACAGTGATTGTACACTCATCTGACACTGTAGTCATTGAGGTCATGTGCACACTTTCACAGTAATGGTACACAACATGAACACTTGTCCAGTCATTGAGGTCAAGACATCACTTCACGGATTGTACACTCTTCATGAACAGTAGTCAGTCATTGAGGTCCATGTGACACTCATCATCCTTGTATTGTACACTCTCATGAACAGTGTCAGTCATTGAGGTAATGTGCAAACTGCACATGATTGTACACACTTCAAGAAACAATCATGCCAGCCATATATGTTACATATTTGAGCAAAGACACATTCATCCGACTCTGGGGTAATTCATGATTTCTGTGTGTTCAGACTCAAGAGTCAGAAAAGATTTAACCTGGGAACTTTTCGGCCAGCTACTGTGTCTTCATCAGCCCTCGACTGACTGGTGTTTCGGTGGGTGTTGTGTGTTCTCTGAGTGTCCTCACGGTGGAGTGAGGGGTGTTCAGCATACTCGACTGTAAATGGGGGGGGGTGTGAGGGCAGTCATAGCCGCATCTCTGTTCAAAACTTGGTTTACTCTCCCTGAATTTCTATTACTATCAGGGAGTGAAAACCAATTTGAACAAGAGACTGTGGCTATGACTTGCCCCCATTTACATGAAGACCAGCAGTAGCTGTGCCGAAAAGTTCCCAAGATAAAATCTGTGTTAACTCCTTGTGTCAGAACACACAGAAATATCATGTTCCAAAGTTCGAAGTATATTCTCCAAAATATGTGAAGTCATCACCGAAAAGGCACATACTCCGTAGTCCCATTCAGCTATGGATTCATCTTTAGTTGACAGTTCACTACCTGACAAATCATTCGATGGAGCAGCTTAATTGACAGTTCACAGGCGGCAATGGGTAAGAAACCGTGCCTTGTCACCATATCATTTCTGCACAGTTTAACTAAACATCTGGCAGATTCAATCTTCGAGTCTAATAGTTCATTACCAAAAACAGCTGCAAACCTTACGACACATACAAAAAAGTCATCTGTCTCAACTGCGTCACCTCTGCCCCATTACACCAGCGACTCATACAATGCACACATCCAGAACTTTGAAAAGAGTATGCGCATGTGAGAGTTCAAGAACGTGCGCGCGAACACACACACACGACCCACACCCACACACACACACACACACACACACACACACACACACACAACCACCCGCACGGACGCACGCACTCACGCTCGCGCGCGCGGCACCACTACGCACGCACGCAACTCACGCCCACACACACACACACACACACACACACACACCACACACACGACACACCGCGGCACGCGCGCGCGCTCGCGCACACTCACACGTGCACGAGTGTGTAAGTGTTGTGTGTGTTAGATGAGATGGGAGGAGATAAGATTTAACGTGTAGGGCAAATGTGATCATGACTGCTTGTATGTCTGCAACCGCCTGGCCATGGGGTGAACAGCGGGAGAGCAGGTGAAGGACGATGACGTCACAGCTTGCAACCTGCATAAATATCAGCAGTCAACCAGGTTCCGCAGTAGTCCTGTCTGACCTGTCCCCCACTGTACAACGTGCACCATTCGTAACATCATACAACCCTTTCATCTTGCCAGCAGACGTCTTGTGGCCCACCACAAGGTAGCATACGTGCAGCTACAACGTTTTGTTACCACCACAGATCAACACCGCCTTAGGTATGTTTTCTTCACAGACAAATATTGGTAGTTTCTTTTACTTTTCATTATTATTAATCTCTGCTCGAAGTTCATGTATCTATGACACAGTTTATGACCATAGCTCAGGATAGAAAAAGATTGTTGAGGTGACAATGCACTCTGAGTTTCCTGAATCAATATGATACTCATTAAACGTGACGAGAGAGTCCACGTCACACCAGTATATCTCCCAGACATGCAATATCGTTTCTTCAAAACAACATTTCCCCTCAAACTGTTGGTAGCTGCCAACCCTCCAGAGCGATTCTTGATTTTCCGTGATTAAATATTAATCCAGAAATCTCGAGTTAATGAAGAAATCGAGAATTCAAATTTTTGTATAAATGTGTCGGGCCTAGGTGGTCATTTTGAACAGGATTAAAAAGTATTGCACAACTGATACTGAAATGATGTATTGTGGATGTTTGGCAAGTATAGATTGGAAAATGCATATTCCATTCTATACCATGCTGCTGAAAGCGAAGCACACATTGGAACTGACCTACTTCTGTGACCACACAAAAATCGCCTGAACACATCATCTTACAGAACTCTTTCGCGCACAACGTCAATGCTGCATCAATTTTCTCTCATCGTTATGTATTATTTACATATGCGTTCATCATACAGAAAAGGTTCCAGCCAGTAGAATCTTTTGCTTGTTTTTTGATGCACATTGTCCTCAACAAAGATAGATGTACATTGAAAATGTGTGTACAAAATGGGTTTATCCATTCTTTTGTGATGAGTTATATAGATGAACCAAACGTCTGTTAATCTATATCCAGTGTATTTGACCCAAAAAAAAAGTAAAAAAACTATGAGAAAAAAAAAAAAAAAAAAAATACAGTAACCAAGTGGGTAATTTTTGCTCCCATAAGGAAACCTAACACAGAGTAACTTATATTCAAGGACTGGCACAGCTTTTAGACTTGAATAAAGTCAAACAATACAAAGACGACATCTAATAGTGGGGGAAAAACAAGCGCAGGCCAACAACTGAACGTCTGGCAAAGAATTGTACATGATGGGAGTATTTGAAGATGGAAAACTGGGAAAATGAAATTAAAAAAAAAACAAAAAAAAATGTGACAGATATGGGAAACTCTTCTCTATGCTGCATAAGTTAACCATCGCAATCCCTTTTGAAGGCAGATATGTTTAGTCATGCCTTGCTCCGAGGCCGTGCTCCGCATGATGAATCCCGATCCCAGCGGGCGAAAGGTCCTCGGAGCAGTCAATACAAACATATCTCCTTCAAAAGGGATTGCGATGGTTCCCTTATGCAGCTAGAGAAGAGTTTTCCATATCTGTAACATTTTTTTTTTTTTTTTAATTTCATTTTCCCCATTTCTCCATCTTCAAACTCCCCTCAAGTCCCAAATCTTTGCCAACAGTTTCAGTTGTTGGCCTGCGCTTGTTTTTCCCCCACTATTTAGATTGTTCGTCTTGTGATTGTCTGACTTTATTCAAGTCCCAAAAGGCTGAGCCATTCTTAATACAAGTTACTCTGTGTTAGTTTCCTTATGGGAGCAAAACATACCCCACATGGTTTTACTGTATTATCGTTTACTGTTCCCTTACCTCATTTCATATCCTGATATTTGAAAAAATTTTCCATTATACACGACCAATGTACCTTTTCTTATCCATGTAACTATAGCTAATTATAGCAAGCATCAAATATGTTTAATTTTGGGAACAAATAAAGCGATATCTTTTGCACATTTTAACCATCGACTTACCCCCCTCCTAACTCTGTCGTATTAAAGTTTCTGCAGAAATCCAAAACGTGCTAGCTTTCGGAGATCTGCCTGAAGTCATCAGAAGAATCGGGCAATTGAATCCATTGTGAATATCATCTTTGACAGAATCATCGAATTCCGAACAACGACCCTTACCAGCGAGTAATATTTCTCTTCGACCGAATTAAAACAATGCTATCAACTCTTCAGTTGTGTCGTTCAATTCAGTGTCTGGCAAAGCTTTACCTCACATGTTCGCCAAGTTATGAGTATCTTCAATCTTCATGGTTCCACTTTATTGCAAGCATGATGACTACTTTTTTGGTAGATTTTTTTTATTTTTCATGGTGTCCAGCCAACCTTGCTCGGGTTTTATCATACATCAGTGTGTAAACCAATATGGACCCGACAAGCATATCCTGGTGGTTTAAAAGACATATTTTCTTTCTCACCAATCTTCATCAACCTAAACGTCGGTTATTATAATTTTTCCTGGTCTGCTTCAATTGATAATGATTCCTGTAATCTTTGTTCTTACGAATCATTGTTTGAACATTTATTCTCATCCACACACAATAATAAGTAAGGGGAGATTTAGTTCCCCTCACTCACCTCCATCCTGATTTCAAACCATACTGATACAGCCAATTAAACATAACCGACAACTTTAGTGTGTTGAGTGTGTATGTGTGTGTGTGTTGTGTGTGTGTGTGTTGTGTGGTGGTAATGTTAAATAGTTCTACCTTACAGCGATTTTTCACAAACCCAGCAAGCGCTGTTTTAATCTGACAAGCAAATCAAACCTTGGTGTTTTAGCATTTCAAGTTTTGAACCAGTTGCACATGGTCCCTACATTATCTCCAATTAACGTTTGGCCTTAAAAAAACTTGTTTGATCCTTGTGGATGATTGAAGATAATACGGCTTAAATCATACTGCAATACAATTACCTGTATTCTTGTTCTTACAAATCCATTGTTTGACATTATCTCTCACAACATGATAAATAAGGTAAGATTAGATTTAGTATTTCCCTCTTCTGTCTGAGGGATTTTATCTGTGTGCAGGTAACAGACGCGATTATTTTTACCTCTTCTTTCTGATTATATTCATCTGGAGTGGCAGTGTAACAACGTGATTTTTACCTCATCTGTCTGTCTGATTATTTCATCTGTGTGCAGTACAGACGTGATTTTACCTCTCTGTCTGATATTTCAACTGTGTGGCAGGTAACACGTGAATTTTTTACCTCTTTTTCTCTGGTATTTTATCTTGTGTGGCAGATAATACAGACGTTCATCGGTACCGGACTGACCCATCCTAGGATTTAGTTTGAACGCGTGAGGTTGGTAAAACTAACACAACAATATTCGTTTTATTTTTAAGAGAGAACGAAAAACAACAAACAAAAACAAAAAACAAAAAAGAGAGAGAAGAAGAAGAATAAAAAGCCAGCACTGCTTTGGAAATGTAATGGTCCACTCTAAATGAATGGACAACATTTTAGGAAATAAAGGAAATGAATCATTATGCATATCAGGTGGTATAGGATGGGAAAGGATTGACCTTTGACAGTCTTACCTAGAGTCATTGTCCTAGGTGGTTTGTATGGGATTGATCTTTCTTATAACAAGCCCTAATTTTTCCGGTGGGTTGTGAACAAGTATCGGTTTTAATTATGTGCTTTTTTGAGGTGCAAGGGACCAATATGAACATATTGTAGTCAAATACATTCTATGCAGGTTATAGGGATGATATCTCAATTTTCGTCCGATTATTCTGGTGTTTGTAATGACTGTATTTATACTGCTCAAATCTAATTCATTCTGGCGGGTTGGTACAGAAGACTACTTAAATACTGCCTATTTCAATCAGGTGGCTTGGGATAAGTCCTTGTGTAGCTCACATATGTAGCTAAGGGACTGCTAGATATTGAATTCTTGGTCTAAATCATTAACAAAATGTAAAAACTGATCTTTTTTGAGTTGATCAGGTGGTGGTATCGCATGACTTTATAAAAAAATGTTGTCTAATCATTTGAGGTGAAGGCATGCCTAAAAAAAAAGTTGTCTGATTCATTCCGTATATTGTAAGGCATGACATTATTAAACAATGTTGTCTGATTCGTTTCTGAGGATTTTAAGGCATGACATTTCAGACAATGTTTTTCAGATTTCATTCTGATGGATTTGTAAGGCATGACTTTTTCAGACAATGTAGTCGGATTCAATCTGATGGTTGTAAGGCATGACTTTTTAACAATGTTTGTCTAATACGTCTATAGGTTGGTTAAGATGACTTTTTAAAACAATGTTGTCTGAATTCATTCTGGGGTTAAGGCATACTTTTAAACCAATGTTGTCCTGATTCGTTCTGATGTTGTAAGGCATGACTTTTTAACAAAGTTGTCTGATTCATTCTGATGGTTGTAAGGCAAGACTTTTCATACAATGTAGTCTGATTTCATTCTGGTGGTTGTAAGGCAATACTGTTCAGACAATTTGCCAGATTTCATTGTGATGGTTGTAATCATGATCTTTTTTCCAGAGCAATCAAACTCACCTATCTGTTGTCACACAAATCATTCAGAACCAGACTACATCAGACTGTTGATTGATTGTAGAAAATAGCTTGTTTTGTTTCAGCACATACAGTAAAAACGTTTCAAAAAATGAATACATCCAATCGTGACACAAAAAAAAATGTTTTGATAATAAACGGAATGTGTGATATATGCGTGCCAAAACCTGGTGTGTGTGTGTAATGTGTGTGGTTGTGTGAGTGTGTGTAGTGTGTGTGTTGTGTTGTGTGTGCTGTGTGTGTGTGTGTGATGTGTGTGAAAATGGTAATTCCCTCAACCACCCTTCCTGTTCCTCCTCCCTCTTCACCCCTTTCCGTCGCATTAACTGGAGTCGTTCAACTTTTTGGCTCCCTGTATGTAGCTGTCACATTGGTGTGTGTTGGTCTTTCTGATGGATTTAATCATTGCATTTGTAGAGCGCTTTAATGTTGCACGTTTTATTAGATTGGCCCATTCACTTTGTTGTCGTAATAAATCGCGCTCACATGGAGGCGTACTTTTTTCTACTTTCTCTTGTTCATTGAGGACACTATAAAAAAAACAACAACAACAAACAAACTTGAATCTGCGTCTTTGTTGTTTTATTTCCCCTTCTGTATACTACACTCACTATCGTCATAATATGTTACAAAAATGTCGTAATCCTCCTTTAATATTTACATTTCTATTATATTATATTTTTTTTTTATCATATCACCATCATTACTATTAATGCTAATGCTATCGTCAATATCATGGTCATCATCATTACTATTATGCTATTGCTATCGTTATTATCGTTGTCATCATCATCATTTAAATCCCATTGAACTTCTTCCAAGGCTTTTCGATTCCATCACCACCCATCTGCCCTGACTAGAGAAGACATGTGATTCCGTCGTTCTTCGCTTTCATTGACTGGATGTAGTTGTTTTACCCGAGGAAGAATTGCGGGTCGAAACGCGTCGTGGTTTTGTCTTGTAATTTGTCTGTCCATATTGACTTGCGGATTCACTAACATTTTCATTTTTTTTAATGCAATCTTTGAAGTTGTACGAACTTCTCCCCTCTTTGGTATAAGCAGGCAACGCACAACTGTGTCGATTTTGCGCCACTGACGTGTAGTGGTTAAAGACATGTCATATACCAGTTCCACTGGCAAGCACACAGTGGCATACCTTTCCGAAAAATGATCCAAAAAAAAATCCTGAACATCCAAAAAACGCATGCAGACATAAAAGCGTTCCATAGTGCTGTAAAGCGAGTTTACGACACATTGGTGTTCTATCTCCATAAAGTTTTTGTTGTTTGTTTAGAGAAATTGGCAAAGATTAAACTTCGCTCCGAACCAATTCTTTCAGTACGACTTACGTACTCCCATGTTGTGCTCCAGAAAGTGGAGAAAAAGAATCCAACGGCCAAACCGTCCACTTAGCTGTGGCCTTAAAGCCTGCTGTGTTGTTGTTATGAAGGGCCACAACCCTGCCCGCCAACAGCAGAGTGTGTACATCAAGTCACTCTCCGCTGCCTCCTTTACAGCAATGTTGTTGTTATGAAGACCACAAACCCTGCCGGCACAGCAGTGGTCAAAAGCAAGTTGCTAGCCCTTCTGTCTCCTTTACTACCATTGTTTTTTGTTATGAAGACCACAACCCTGCCGGGCACAGCACAGTGTGAATAGCAAGTCACTCCCTTCTGACTCCTTTACTGGCAAAGTGTTGTTGTTATTAAGGCCACCGGTAGCAGCTGAGATGAGTATAGCCAATGTCTCTCGCCACAGCCGTACTTTTACACTAAACCCAGACAGACAGGCAGATGATCGGGCATTCCCCGGAACTGCCTCGTTCAATTTAAAAGCGACTTATGAATATTATCTGAAAATTTCCCTGCTTCCTATGCATACAGATGCATGGAAGTTAAAACTGAATAGCCTCAGCACACTGGCAAACAACACACACAAACCCCCCCCACAAACCGCACACACATACACACACTACACATGGGCTCCGGCGCACACACACATCACACACAGTCACACACACATACACACTCTCTCTCTCTCTCTCCTCTCTCTCTCAACTCTCTCCTTCTCCGCGTCATCCTCCTCTCCTCTCGCTCTCTCTCTCTCTCACACACACACACACATACACACAACACACAGCACAGACACTCACACACACAACACACACACAACACACACACACCACACACACCACACACACATCACATTGTTTTTCCCCAACCAAAATATTGCACACATACTCACAGGACACCCCAAATCACTATTAAAATAAATTGCATTTGCAAACTCATCTATCTGTTTCATGATCCATATTTTATGCATTTTGAAACCGTTGATCCCTTGGGGGGGGGCCCCTGCTATGTAATACGAGTTTTTAACCACTTTAGAAACCTCATGGTAAATACTTTGATATTCTCATTTATCATATAACACATATTATCCACTTAAAAAAAATTCTTTCACCTTTGATATCTCATCGTCACACAATGCATAGTTATCCATTTAAGAAGCCTCATCTAGTTGTTACATAGTATAAATCTATATTCGCTTCAGAAACATCTCACCTCTCACAAAACACATAGCATCCACATAGGAGTCCCATTCTATCTGTTACATAAAAAAATACATATGCATGTCCACTTTAGAAACCTCTTCTTTTTCCCAATAACACACCTTTATACACCTTGGAAATCTCAACTCTCTCTGTAACCAAATATGTATTTGTTATCACTGTGTGATGCTGACTCTGAGTGTACTTCTGAACATCACATTGTGCCCGTTATGTTGGTTTTTCAGACCGAACATGGCCGGTAACACCAATCGCAGTATGTGTGTGAGATGTGTGTGTGTTGTGGTGTGAGTGTGTGGTGTGTGTGTGTGTGTGTGTGTGAGAATTTTGCAACGTTCATGCTCATCTCTTTGATGATGTATGTGGTATGCGCTTAATTGCATGCTCTTTTCATCATCTCCTTCTCTGGGAGGTGTGTGAGAGAATCATTTTTCTATCTGGTGCATCCCTTTCACGCAAGTGTTACATTCTCCTGTTAGCTGTTTTTTTTTGTTTTTTTTTAACTTTGCGCAGTATATGCATCCCGCAAGCCTATGCCGTCGGGCTTCCTTGGATCTCCACATATGTTTGTGGTAAATTAAATATGAAAAGAGGCCCGGAAACAGTAAAACAAAAAACACAATAAATATGGAAGGGTGACTCTTGCTTCCACAAGAAAACTAATACACGCCCATAACATCCAAAGAATGCTGCTTACGACACTGAATTGTCTAGCAGCTACGACAGCACAGAGCACACAGAACAAACACGAACATCTGTTTCGTGTTCCAAGATCATTTTACATGTCATGATCAATGTGCTTCCAATCAGCGCCGAGTAGAAGGAAATGATTCTGCTGGAGAAGGACCATACATTTCTTTCAATGCATCATAAAGGTTCTTCACATTAAGCCTGTCAGCATGTCCAAGGATCATGTCACTTGTTGCTCAGCCACAACATCTTCCTCGTTTTTCTTTGAACTGTCAATTAAGATTTTTTTAATCCATCTTTTTTTGGAGTGGACTTGGTGTCACTGAGTGATCTTGTGCAGAAGATGTTCTCATACAGTGGCTTCGTTGTCTGTTCTAACGTGTCTAAAGTGATTGCATAAGTTATCCCCAAATTGTCACAAGTATTTTGCATCTGAAAACTTCATGATTTGACAAGAATATTCTTAGATGACCATCTACTTTGCCTTTGTCAATCAATTTGCTAGTCCTTGAATGCCCCTAGAAATGTGATACAGCCAACTTTCGGCTTGTGTATATAAATATGCACCATCCAAAGCTGTTCCTGTAAAACACCCCCCCCCCCCCCTCACCTCGCTCTTCGCAAACCTGACAAACATAATGATCAAGCCAGACGGATTCAAGAGGCTCAGTTTTGACGTGTGAAAATGTACAAAAATTACCAACAGTTGTATTTAATCCAACACACTGTATTAAAATTCCAACAATTGTATTTAAATCCAACAATTGTAATAACAAGGGAGAGGGACGCGCACTCTGAGATAAAGGTATGAGACACGTTGATTTAATTTAAATAAAGGTGACTCGTCACACCTGATGAAAATTTAATAACAACAAACAAACTAAAATAGATGGTTACTGTGGGGCGCTTTATTTTTTGCGGTTATTCCCAAATGTGTACGCTAGTATGATAAAATTTGGCTCAAAACAATCAAAATGAAGAAATCCTTAGCTTAGACTCAATATAAATTCAAGAACAATAGAAATGATATAAACCAATAAGAGAGAAACACAAAGGTAAACAAAAATGACGCATGATAAAATGACAGATTCATTTGACAATTGTAAAATGGTACTTGCCATACAATGTAACTTCAGGCTTCAAATACAGAAAAATTACATCAGAAGTCATGACAGAGTGATGAGAAATTTAAAAAATTCTGCATGCACATTATTTCAAATCTTCCAGATCCTTAAATTAAGAGTGAAGAAAAAATCAGCAGAATACAATCAACAAAATATTTGACTTATGCTAGGTAACACGCTGTTTCTGCATCCTACGAAATTGTCCTCAAATCTACTGTCTAGATTCAGTTGTGCAGACAACGTAATGATGGAAAAAGAATGTGACCGAACACAGAACATTCACTAAATGATGCATATAAAACGTACAACAGACACAAAATTGATAATATGTGTTTGTTAATTTTTCAAGAGATGTTTGCAGCCATGCTAACAGTAATTAAGCAATGGGTTGATCACTCGACGACAATCAATTTTACATCCACTGGCAGCAAATACAAAATTTGCATACCCTTATATCATAACGTTTGAACGTAAAACCAATCCTTCTACACTCACGCAGTCCCACTCAGTGGTTGTGAACGGGCACAGTGCTCAGTTGCTGTCTGTAAAACAGCGTGTGGAACTTTAACAGCAGCCATTCAAACCATGCCTTATAATGTGGTACACAGCACAAAATTGAGCCACCTCCGCTCAACTGATCATCAGAACGATTTTTTAAAGAAACGGCATGGTGTAATTTTGCATATTAAATCTGTCAATCATAGTAAAAAATGTTTAAGTATATCAATGCTTTTTGAAGCCGTACCACGATTTACACTCTTTGCAAGGAGGAATACGCCAGCTATCATCAAAAGAGCATTTTTCCTATTAAAACCCGTATATGTCAAACCCCCCCAATGATAAAGAGGACATTCTGATAACGGAAAACGGCAGCCCCGTAGTTTGAACACATCCCACTGTATCACTGTGGGTGATGGAGCACCAGAGCGCATTCTGACTGATTCACCACAACACATCAATTATGTGCACACACATTATATCTGGTCAAATGTTGTCTTTATCCTAAATTTTCTGCAGTGATTTTGTTACATCAGCTCCAAACGCATTGCGTAAGAATGCCGAAGAAGTGCCACACTCCGCGGTTCACACATTTGGATCAAAACGAATGTGTGCTGATTGAAGTGTTTGAAAAATAATAAACAAAACAAAAAACCGACAGTTGTGAGTATAACCACGTTAAGTGGTGCACGTGAAGTGTACACTACCCTCAGTCACTTAACAAATCCGCTCTTCTGGGACTTCACAGTTGAGATGGAAAATCCCTGAATTTTTGCAGCAACCGTAAAATTACTGAAGCTGTTATTGTAACAATCTTGGCTAACCAACATCATTTCCCATGGCTTTTAAAGCGGTTAAAGTAGCATCAACGGCAAAAGGGTAATTACATTCACCCCTCAAATTACACACCAACATTACCATGTTATCTCAGCTTGTAAGCGCTTTGAAATCACATACATAAACAAATACTTGAATACTTTCATGCTTTCAGTTCCTTTCATAAAGCCATCTGGTTTAGGCAAGCCACTCCTATCACACAGCGTTGACTAACCTAGTTGAAACGACGGCACAATATATGAACAGTTACAAAATGACAGTTGCTCTCAATGGTAACACTGGTACCAAGCATTCTGACAAGAAAACAAACTCACGAAACTTAGTAAAGCCACCCTCTGTTTTATGATGCCTCTTAAAATTCAAGTTCCCAAAATGTGGACCCGATGCAGTTTTCTATTGAATAAAAAGAGAAGGGCCTACAAAAACTGCACACCAATTAGTTCTTGGCATTTTCATGTGATGCCATCCATATATCATCGGCATTTTATCATGAAAAGGAGAAACAATCTACATCACTTGAAAACCATTGACAACTGAAATATAAAAATCAGCATTACGCTTGTGGTAAGAAAGCAAAAGAAACAGTCCACTGTTTATCAGTTATTTTCAAAAAGAAAAAAGAGTTAATTCTTTATCATTATTTCCTAACCTGTGAACCAATCGATCATCAGAGAATAGGTGATGAATCCTTGTATTACATGTGAAAACCAGAGCACACTGATGTTGATCCTGTCATACTTTCATTTTCAATTGCTATCCGAATCTGACAACCTGATTGATTGCAAACCCATTTCATTTCGTAAATATTACACAAACAATATATCGAATCATTGGCATGTTAGTGCGTACTTGTAAATCTCATTGAAAAAGAGCCGTGAAACACACATGACAACTCGCTGTGACATAAAACTGTGATGGGTCAGCCAGATGCACGTCAACACGGTGATCTTTTTGATGACGTCACACTGAGAACGCGTTAGATCAGAACAATGTGAAATGCTTTTTTTTAGAGTGCAATAAAAAATATCTCAAGTAGAACCATGGAGAAGAGAAATGGGAGGCGGTGGGAGAGAGAGAGAGAGAGAGAGAAGAGAGAGAGAGAGAGAGAGAGAGAGAGAGAGAACAGACAGACAGACAGACAGACAGACAGACGACAGACAGATGGACAAAGAGACGGACAGATACAGATACAGACCAGACAGGGAGTTTAAGCACTGGAGATGGCACAGCAGACAGAGACAGGCAGAGATCCCTTGCCATGCCTCAATCACTGATGCACAGAGAGGATGAACCTGAACGCCTGTGTTATCCTTGGTTGGTGGTGACAGATACAGATCGGTCAGGCTGAACGTTTAAACGGCACAGAGAGGATTGAACCTGACCTCCCGGTGTTATCCTTGGTTGGTGGGACAGATACAGATTGGTCAGCTGAACGATTTAACAGCACTTAGAATTTTGAACCTGAACTGCCTGGTGTTATCCTTGGTTGGTGGTGACAGATGCAGATCAGTCAGGCTGAACATTTAACATGGAGCAGTTCATTTCATGATGGGTGTATTTTTAGGCTGTACATAACTTAAGTATGCAACAACCTATAAAAAGATAAATGAAAGAACGAAATGATAATAATAATAGTAATAATGATAACAACAAACAACAATAATAATAATAATAATACTTATTATGATAATAATATCAATAACAACAATAACAATAATAGTAAATAACAATGACAGTAATGATAATGATGATGTGTGATGATAATGATGATGATGATGATGATGACAAAGGGTTGATGACAAGAAAAACAATTGGGTGATGGTTTATTGCAGCAGGGGTGCTCCAGAGGATGCCTGGTCCCCTTTGTTCATCAATGTACCCTGATCTCCTTCAGGAAACCCATTCTTCCCGCCCCTGTTCTTCAGACAGGTTCCTCACACTGTGTAGATATTGCGGGCAGAACTGCCCATGTCACCGTGAATCCACCCCTACCCACACTGCAGGTCTCGGCAACAGAGACGTGCCAGAGCTTGTCCACAGTCCCCACCCCCACACACCAGCACACATCAGCATCCTCACAACCAATCAACCTCATCACAACAACCACATCCTCACAACCATCAACCACACACAGTCTCTCACCAGCAAGCACAGTTTCACAGACAACCCATCAGCCTGCAGACATGCAGTCCAGGATATGACGCCAGAATGATGAGCATGTAACCGTGTCTCCAGGCCCTGGGGGGTATCAAAAGATAGGCAGATGTCCATCACTGAAATAATTCGGAAGTACCTGGACAACAAAATAACCCCCAGCAACACATCACACCCCACCAACATCATTTCCAACTCCCTCTAATCACCCCACCCATCCATCCCACACATTGTTGAAGGGGAATGTCGTCATCATCCCACCGCAGTATGGCATTCTGGTAGTGAGTAAATCTGTTGGGAGGCAGTACCTCTCACACATCATAGGACCAACATAGAACATCGCGAGGTTGCACGAAGGCTGATAAAACACACAACAT
>JAFLJL010019172.1:5000-45000 GCA_018398815.1 Conus ventricosus
AACAAATATACAAATCTGAATGAAAATTTATATTTTTTACTCCGCCCAATGAAGACCAAGGGAAACATGATACTTTTTTAAATTTTAACGACTTAGAAATAAATTTTTACCCGTAATATAATGTTTTCCTCTCTCTCTCCCTTTTCCCTTCCCCTCTCTCTCTCTCTCTCTCTCTCTCCTCCTCTCTCTCTGTGTGTGTGTGTGTGTGTGGTGTGTGTGTTGTGTGTGTTGGGGGTTGTATCGTGTGGGGGGGAAAGGGGGAGGGGAGGGAGACTTAGTAAATGTCTCTCTCTCGTCTCTTCCCTGTCTCTCCCTGTCTCTGTTTTTTTATCTCTCTCTGTCCTCTCTTTTATCTCTGCTCGTCCCCCTCCCGTCTCGTCTCTGTCCCCTCCTTTTCCTCTGTCCCTCTCTCTGTCCCCCTGTCTCGTCTCTCTCGTCCTGTCTCTTCTCATCTCTCTCTGTCTCGTCCTTCTTTTCTGCCTGTCTCCCCTGTCCGTCTCTTCTCTCCTCTGTCTCTGTCTCCTCTGTCTCTCTCTCGCTGTTCTCTCTTCTCTGTCTCGCTCCTCTGTCGTCCCCTCTCTTCTCTCTCTCTCTGTTCTCTGTCTCTCTGTTCGCTCCCTCTCGTTCGTCTCTGTCTCTCACTCTCTTCGTCTGTCTGTCTCCCTCTCTCTGTCTCTGTCTCCTCGTCTCCTTTCTCTCCCTTTTCGCTCTCTTCCTCTCGTCTCTGCTCGTCTCTCTCGTCTCTGTCCTCTCTTTTCTCTCTCTGTCTCTGTCTCTCTCTGCTCTGCTCTCTGTCTCTGTCCCCCCTCTCGTCTCTGTCTCTCTTTTCTCTGCCTGGCTCCTCTCTTCCTCTCTCTGTCTCTGCTCTGTCTCTCTCTCTGTCCCCTCTCTCTCCTCTCGTCCTCCTCTGTCTCTCGGGCCTCCCTGTCCTCTCTCTCTCCTCTGTCTCTCGTCTCTCTCTCCTCTCTGTCTCTCCTCTCTCTCTCTCCTTTTCCCCCTGCTCTCCTCCTGTCTCCCTCCTCTTCTCTCTCCCTTTTCTCTCCTTCCCGTCCTCTCTCTCCTGTCCTCTTTCTCTATCCTCTTCTCTCTCTGTTCTGTCTCTGCTCTCTCTTCCTCTCTGTCTCTGTCCTCTGTGTCTGTCTCTGTCCCCCTTGTCTTCTCTCTTGTCTGTCTCCTGTGACTGCTCTCGTGTCTCCTCCCCTTTTTTCTCTCTCTCCGACCTGCTCCCTGTCTCGTCTCTCTCTTCTCGTCTCTGTCTCTCTCGTCTCTGTCTCTGTCGTCCTGTCTCCTCTCCCGCTCTCTCTTCCTGTCCTCTTGTCTTCATCTCTGTCCTCTCCCCTTTTTCTCCTCTGTCTTCTCTCTCTCTCTGTCTCTCTCTGTCTCTGTCTCTGTCCTATGTCTCTCTCCTTTTTCCCCTCTCTCTCTCTGTCTCTCTGTCTCTTTCTCTCCTCTGTCTCGTCTCTGTCCTCACTCTCTGTCTGTCTCTGTCTCTCCTCTGTCTGTCTCGTCCCCTATCTCTGCTCCTCCTTTCCCTTTTTCCCCTGTCCTGCCTCTCTGTCTCTCTCTCCCTGTCTCTGCTCTCTCTGTCTCTGCCTTCCTCTAGTCTCTTTCCTCTCTCCTGTCTCTCCTCTCTCCTTTTCGTCTCTGTTCTCTGCTCTGTCCTTCTCTCTCTCTCTCTCCTCCTCTCTCTGTCTCTCTCTCTCTGTCTCTCTCTCTCTCCCCGTCTTCTCTGTCCCCCTCTGTGTCTCTGTCTCTCTCTCTCTCTGTTTTCCCCTCTTCTTTTTCCCTCTGTGTTCTCTCTCTGTCTCTCTCTCGTCCTCTCTCTTCTTTCCCCCCTCTCTCTTCCTCTCTTTCTGTCTCCCCTCTCTGTCCCTTCCTCTCGGCTCTCTCTCTCGTCTCTCCTGTCTCTTCTCTCTTCTCTCTCGTCCTGTCTCTCTCGTTTCCTCCTTATCTCTCTTGTCTCTGTCCACTGTGCGTCCTCTGTCTCTCTGTGTCTGTCTCCTGTTCTGTCCTCTTTTGTCCCTGTCTCCGGCTGTCTCCTGTTCGTCTCCTGTCTTCCTGTCTTTCTCTCTGTCCGTGTGTCTGTCTCTTTTTCCCCTTTTGTGCTGTCTCTCTCCTCTGCCTGTCTCTTCTCTCCGTCCGTCCCTCTGTCTCTGTCTCTCTTTCTGTCTCTCCCTGTCCTCTCTCTGCTTGTCTCTCTGTCTCTCTGTTCTCTCTGTGTCTCTCTTCTCTCGGTCTCTCTGTGTCTCTCTGTGTCCTGTCTCACACTGCCTCTCTGTTCCCCTCTCTGGTCTCTCTGGGCTCTGTCTCCTGTCTTGCTCCGTCTCTGTCCTGTCTTGTGCTCTGTCTCGTCTGCTCTTCTCTCTCTGTCCCTGTGTCTCTGTCTCTCTTTGACTGTCTCCTCTTCTCTCTGGTCTCGTCTCTCTCTGTCCTCTCTGGTCTCTTCGATCTCTCTGTCTCTGTCTTTGCTGTCTCTTCCTGTCTCTGTCTCTCTGCTCTGCCTGTTTCGTCCTCCTGTCTCCTGGTTCTCTGTTTCTCGTCTCTGTCTCTCTCTGTCTCCGTTCTCTGTCTCTCTCGCCCCTGTCCCCTTCTCTGTCTCTCTCGTTCCCCCTCTGTCTCTGTCTCTCTCTGGTCTCTCCTGTCTTGTCTCTCTCTCTGGGTTTTCTTCTTCTCTGCCTCTCGCCTCTCTGTCTCTTCCTCTCTGTGTCTCCCGTCTCTGTCCTCTCCTCTCTTGTCTCCTTGTCGTCTCCTGTGTCTGTTTCCCGTGGCTGTCTCTCTGTTCTTCTCCTGCCTACTCGTCTTTCTCTGGTTTTTCCCCTCTCTGTCTCTGTCTCTCTGTCTCTCTCTCCCCTCCCTCTCCTCTTCCTCTTTTCCCCCCTGCTCTTCTCCTCTCTGTCCCCTGTCGTCCCCTCTCTGTCTCCTCTCTCTCTCTTCTCGTCTCTCTCTCTCTGTCTCTCTGTCCTCTCTCTGTCTCTCTCTCTGCTCCTCTCTTTCCTGTCTCTGTCTCTCTCTCTGCTCTGTCTCGTCTCTCTCCTCTTCCCCGTCTCTGTCTCTGTCTCTCTCTCTTCTGTCTCTATCCTTTTTCTCGTCTGTCTCTGTCTCTCTCTCTCTGTCGCTCTGTCCTCCTCTCTCTCCTGTCTGTCCTGTCTCTCCTCCGTCGCTCTTCTCCTTTTTCTCTCTCTGTCTGTCTGCTCGTCTCTCTCTTCTGTCCCCGTCTTCCGTCCCTCCTTTTTTGTCCCTGTCTCTCTCTCTCTGTCTCTCTCTGTCTCTCTCTCTGTCTTCGTCTCTGTCTCTCTTCTCTCTTCCCGTCCTCTGTCTCCCTCTTTCCTTCTTCGTCTTGTCTCTGTCCCTCCTCCCCTCTCCCCTCCTCTTCCTGTTCCCCCCTCTCTCTCTGTCTGCCCTTTCTCTCTCCTCTTCCTGTCTGTCTGTCCTCCTTCTCTCTCTTTTCCCTCGTTTTCTTCTCTGTCTTCTCCTTCGTCTCGTCCTCTCTTCTGTCTGTCTTTTCTGTCTCTCTCTCTTCCCTGTCTGTCCTTTGTCTCCTCTCTCGGCTTTTTCTCTGTTTTCCCCTTTTTGTTTCTGTCTTTTGCTCTCTTTCCCTTTTTCTTCTGTCTCTTCGTTTTTTCTCTGTCCTCTCTGTCACCCTTTTTCCTTTTTCTCTGTCCTTCTTTGTCCCCTGTCTCTTTTCCACCCCAAAAGACAGAAGAGACAGACAGACAGACAGAGAACGACAACAGACAAGACAGACGAAACACAGACCAACAACAGCAACAGAGACAGACAGCAACACACAAGGGACAAAGAAAACAACAGACAGACAGACAGAGAGAGAGAAGAGACAACAAAGACAGACAGATAAGAGGACAACAGACAAGAGAGAGAGAACAACAGAAAACAGAGAGAAAGACAGACAAGAAAACGACAGAGACAGACGACAGAGACAGACAACAGACAGACAAAGAGAGAGAAGACAACAGACAGACGGCAAGGAGACAGACAGAAGAGACAGACAGACAGACCGCTGAGAGAGAGAACAACAACAGAAAAGGAACAGACAGACAACAACGCAGAGATAGCAGAGAGACAGAAGAGCAGAAGACAGAAAAACAGAGAGGACAGACAGACAGACAACAGAGAGAGACAGCAGAAAAGAGAGAACAGAGACAGACAAGACGAGACAGCAGAGACGACAGAGACAGACGAACAGAAACGACAGGACAGACAAGACAGACAGAACAAGCAACAGAGCCAAAAAACATGAAGAGACGACAGAGACAAAACAACAGAGATGAAAAAGACAAGACAACAGAGACAGACAAAACAGACAAGACAGAGACAGACGAGACAGAGACAGACAGAGACGACGAGAGAAGAGAAAGAAGAGACAGAGACAGACAGAGACCAAAAAGACAGACAATGACAAACAGACAAGGAAACAGACAAAAAGACAGACAATCAGACAGAAGAACAGAGACGAGAGAGAGACAAAACAGAGAGAGACAAAACGAGGAAAAAGAGAGACAGAGACAAAAAGATAAGAGGACAGAAAAAAAAAGAACAAGAGGGGCAGAGACAGAGAAGACAGAGAGAGACAACAGACGAGACAGACAGACAGAGACCAGACAGACAGACAGACAAAAACAGACAGACAACAGACAAAGAGAGACAGACAGACAAACAGCAGACGACAACAGGAGAAGAGAGACAGACAGACGACAGAGAGAAGAGAGAAAGAGACAGACAGACAGAGACAACAGACAGACAACAGAAAGACGAGACAAAAGAGAGAGACAACAGCAGACAGACAGACAAGAAGCAACAGAGACAGAGACAATACAGCAGAGACGACGGAGACAGAGACAGAGACAACAAACAGGGGCAGACAGAGACAAACAGAGACACGACAGACAGAGACAGAGACAGACAAACAATCAAAACAACAGAGCGAGACAGACGAGACAAAAGAGACAGACAGGAAAATCAACAGAGACAGACAAGACAGAGACAGAAAAACAGAGACAGAAGAGACAGACACAACAACAGAGAAAGAGACAGAGAGAGAGAACAGAGAGAAGAGACAGAAGGGGCAGAGACAGAGAAGAGAGACAGAGAGAGAGACAAGAGAGAGACAGAACAGAGACAGACAAGAACAGACCGAGAGAGAGACAGAGATAGAGAGAGAAAGACAGAGAGAAGACAGAGAGAAGAGACAAGACAGAGAGACAGAGACAAGAAGAAGGGGAACAGAGAAGAAAAAGAGAGACAGAGACAGAGAGAGACATCCCAGCAGAGAAAGCAGGACAGATAGAACAGAAAAAACACAGAGAGAAGACAGACAGAGACGACAGACAGAGACAGACAGACAAGACAGACAGAACAGAAGACAGAGAGAGAGACAGAAAGACAACAAAGAGAGAGAGAGAGAGAGAGAGAGACAGACAGACAGAAAAACAGGAAAAGACAGACAGAACAGACAGACAGCAGACAGGAAAAGACAACAACAGACAGGGGGAGACAACAGACAGAGACAGACGACAGAAAGACAGCAAGAGAGACAGACAGACGACAGAAAGGGGACAGACAGACAGACAGACGACAACAGAGACAACAGACAGAGAGAGACAACAACAGAAAGAAAAGGGAGACAGAGAGACAGACGAGAAGACAGACAACAGGGAGGCAAAGAGACAGTCAAGACAGACGAAAAGACGAAAAAGAACAAGACAGACGAGACGGAAAAAGACAGACAGACAGACACAGACAACCAGACAGACACAGACAACAGAGAAGACAGAGACAGCAAGACAGACAGAGACAACACAAGACAAGACAAGACACACAGAGACAGCAGAGGAAAAAGACGAGAAGAGAAAAAGCAGAGACAAGAGAAGAGAGAGAGAGAGAGAAACAGAAGAGAGACAGAGACGAGAGGCAGAGACAGAAGAGACGAGACGAGAGAAAAAGAGAACAGAAGAGACGAACAGAGAAATAGAGACAGAGACAAGAAAAGACAGAGAAGACCCGAGCAGAGAGAGAAAAGAGAGACAAGACAGAGAGACAGAGAGAAAAAAGAAGAAAGAGACAACAGACAGACAGAGAGAGACAACAGACAGACAGAGACAACAGACAGAAAGAACGACAGACAGCAGACAGACAGCAGACAGAGAGAGAGAGAGCAACAGACAAGAGAACGACAGACAACAACAGAGGAGACAGTCACAGACAGAACAGACAGAACAGATAAGACAGACAGAACAGCCGAGAAGGGCAGACAAGACAGACAGAGACAGAAAGACAAACGGACAGAGACAGAGACAGACAGAACAGACAGAGGGAGACAGAGGCAGGAAAAGACAAGCGAGAAGCAGAACAAGACCGACAGGAAAAAGACAGAGACAGACAGAGACAAGGGCAGACAAGACAGAGACAACAGAAACAACGAGACAGGACAGACAGAGGAAAAAAGACAGACAGAGACAGACAGAGACAGAGACAGACGAACAAGACAGACAAAACAGACAGAGACAGAAAGAGACACAGAGAAACAGACAGAGAAACAGACAAACAGAAGAGAACAAACAGAGACAGAAGCGGACAGAGAAGGACAGGAAAACAAGACAAAGAGACAGACAAAAGAAAAGAGAGAGACAAAGAGACAAGGGCAGAGAAGACAGAAGAACAGAGAGAGAGAGAGACAGAGACAGAGAAAACAGAGAGCAGAGAGAGACAGAAGAGGAGAGAAGACAAGACAGACAGAAAAAGAGAGAGAGAGACAGAGACAAGACAAAAACAGAGAGAAGAGAAGAAAAAGGAAGGGAAAAGAGACAGACAAAGAGAGAGAGAGACAGAGACAACAACGAGAGAGAGACGACAGACAACAGACAAAGAGAACGAGACAGACAGACAGAGAGAGAGAGACAAGACAGACAACAAAAAGAGAGGGGAAACAGAGACAGACAGACAAGAAAGGGGAGACAAGACGACAAGGAGAGAGACGACAGACAGACAGAGAGAGAGGAGACAGAACAGACAGACAAGAGAGAGAGAGACAACAGAGACAGACAGACAAGGACAGAGAGACAAACAGACAGACAGAACAGACAGACAGAAGAGAGAGAGACAGAGACAGACAAAAAAAGAAAAAGAAAGAGAAGAAAGACAGAGAGAGAGAGAGACAGAACAGACAGACAGAGAGACTGAACAGACAGACAGAGAGAAAGAGACAAGACAGACATAGGAGACCAAGAGAAGAGACAAGCATCAGAGAGAAGAGAAACGGCAACAGAGGGGAGGAGAAACAGAGACAGACAGACAGAGAGAAGAGAGAGACAAGGGCAGACAGAGAGAGAGAGAACAGAGACAGACAAGAGAGAGAGACTAGACAGGCAGAGAGAAGAGAGAGAGACAGACAGAGAAAACAGAGACGAAAGCAGAGAGAAGACAGAGAAGGAGAGACAAAGACAGAAAGAGAACAGAGAAAGGCAAGAGAGAACAGAGAGACAGAGACAAAGAGACAGAGGAGAAGACAGAGAACGGGAAAAACAAGAGAGACGAGAGAAGACAGAGAGAGAAGACAGAAAGAGAACAGAGAGACACGGAGACACAGAGAGACGAAAACAGAGAGAAGACACAGAAGAGACAGAGACAGAAGAGCACAGAGAGAGACAGAGACAAGAGCGACACAGAGAGAGAAGAGGCAGAGAAGACACAGTGAGAGACAGAGACACAAGAGACAGAGACACGAGAGCAAGGGAGACAGAGACAGAGAGAGACAGAAGAGACAGAGACAAATAGCGAGACAAGACAGAGAACTGAGACAAGACAGAGACAGAGAGACAGAACACAGAACAGAGAGATTAAAAAGAGAAGACGAGCCAAGAGACCAGAAAGACACAGAGACACAGAAGACAGAAAACACAGATAACAAGAGAGACAGAGAGAGGCAAACAGAGAAACAGAGAGAGACAAGACAAAAGACAGAATAGAGAGACAGAAGAGACAAGGAACGAACAAACGAAGGGGACAGACAGAGGGAACAGAGAGAAGAACAAGAAGAGGAGACGAGAAGAGAACAGAAGAGAGAGACAAAAAGAGAGACAGAGAGTCAGACAGAAGCAGAGAGAGAGACAGAGAAGAAGACCCAAAAAGAGAGAAGAGACAGGAGACAGAGAAGAGACAAGAGAGAGAAGAGAAGAACAGAGAGAAGGAAGACAAGACAAGAGAGGGGACGAGACAGAAGAGAGAAAACAGAGAGAAGACGAGAACAGAGAGAGAGACAAACAGAGAGAAAACAGAGAGAGAGACAGAGAAGAACAGAGACAGAGAGAAGGGAGAGAAGAACAGAGAGAGGGGCAAGAGAGAGACAGAAGAGAGACAAGAGAGAGACAAGGGGGAGAGAGACAGAAGAGAGACAAAAAAGAGAACAAGAGAAGACAGAGAAGAACAGAGAGACACGAGAACACAGAGAGACAGACACAGAGAGACAACACGAGAGACAACACAGAGAGACAACACAGAGAGAGACCGAGACAAGAGAACAGAGACAGAGAAGACACAGAGAGAGAAGAAAGAAAGAGAGGAGAGAGAAAGAGAGAGACAACGACAAAAGACAGAGAGAGACAGACAGAGACAACAGACAGACAACAGACAGAGCAAAAGACAACAGGGGGAAAACGACAACAGAGACAGCGACAACAGACAACAAGAGAGAAGACAGACAACAAACAGACAGACAACAACAGACAGAGAAAAACAGACGAGAGAGACGACAACAGAGACAAGACAGACAGAGAGACAGACAAGAGAACAGACAGACAACGGCAGGGAGAACAGTCGAGACAGACAGAGACAGAGACGACAGATACGACAGAGACAGACAGAGACGAGACAAAAAGACAGAGACAGACAGAGACAGACGACACAACGGACAGAGACAGACACGAGACAGAGACAGACACACAGAGACAGACAGAGAGATACAGACAGAGACAAAAGAAACAAAACAGAGAGAAGAGAGACAGCAGAAGAGAAAGAGACGAAGACGAGACAGAGAGAGACAGAGACAGAGAGAAAGAGAAGACAGAGACAAGAGAGACAGAGAAAGAAAGAACAGAGAGAGACGAGACAGAAAGACAAAAGAGACGAGAAGGGCAAGACAGAGAGAGACGACAGACGAGACAGACAGAAAGACAGACAGGAAAAGAAACAGAAAAGACAGACAACAACAGAGACAGACAGCAGAAAAAGACAGACAGACGACGACAGACAGAGAGAGAGACAACAGAGAAACAAAACAACAGACAACAGAGAAGACAGCACAGACAGAGAAAGAGAAAAGACAAGACAGATAGAGACAGACAGAGACGTCAGAGAGAGAACAGACAGAGACAGACGAGACAGACAAGACAGAGACAGACAGAGACAGACAAGACAGACAAGGGGGGAGACGAGACAGAGACAGGACGAACCGACAGAGACAAAAGACAGACAGAGACAACAGAAACAGACAGAACAGACAAACAGACAGAACAGAGACAGACAAACAGAGACAAGACAGACAAGCAGACAGAGCAGAAAGAGACATCAAGAGATACAGTGAATCCCCGAAACCCCCCCCCCCCCCCCCCTCCAACTTTATTGGGGTATATTGTTCCATATCTGACAACATTTCACGGTGAAGCAAGTATACCTTTAGTAGACTTTCCCGAACAATCATGTACTGGTCACTTTTCAGAACAATCACGTATGACGGCTTACATGATTACGATGAAATAAAATAGTAGACTTTCAGAACAATCATGTACTGGTCACTTTTCAGAACAATCACGTATGACGGCTTACATGATTACGATGAAATAAATAGTAGACTTTCAGAACAATCATGTACTGGTCACTTTTCAGAACAATCACGTATGACACACGTGCATGTAGGGGAGGGAGTGGGGGAGGGGGGGGGGGGGGGGCTGAGCGTGAGCAAGGAGGCGAGGGAGATGGCGCGTGGATTGCTGATAAGAACTGTGCAGGTCGGGGTGCCTTCAGCACAACGCTTTCCCGTTCATTCACCCCCCTCACCCTCCCCCCCCCAAAAAAAAAAGAAAAAAGAAAAGGTGGGGGAAAGTGGGGGTGGAGCGCGCACACACACACACACGCACGCACGCACGCACGCCCCGCGCGCGCGCACACACACACACACAACATGTTTGTAGCCGAGAACAACAGAATCTGTCTCCGATGTGTGTGTGTGTGTGTGTGTGTGTACGGGTTCACTGCAGACACTGCCTGGAGGTTAGCTCAAGGCACAGTAATGCAACTGTCACACGGGCGAAGACTTTTCCAAGACTTCTAAAATTAGGCACATCTCTAAGACTTTTTTCTCCGTGTGACTGCACGACCAAGACCCCAGACGTCTGGGAAAATCCAATTCTTCAGTCTTGGGCCTAGTCGTGGGTTATTGGTCTGGACCAATAACTTTTTCAAGTCTTGGCGACTAAAATTCGAAAAAAACATCGGCGAAACGTCCTGTCGGGTCTGTACATCCTGGCCAGTGCTGCCCAGTCTTAGTCAGTGCCGCGCGGTGTTAAAAACGTCCGCGAGACGTTTTGGGTGACTCAATGGGGGCGTAGCTGCACGCGCGGGAAAAAAAAAAAAAGGTCGATGCGTGCGCAGCACTGTTGCAGGTTTGGCATCGGTCTTGGCTAGTCCTGACCGGTTTTGAAAACGTTCCCTCGAGTCTTCTAAAACTTGAGCCAAGACTCAAAGAAGACCTGCACAAGTTTTCCAAACTTCAACTTGGTCTTGGCAAAACCAAATACAGCGTCACAGCCAGCCACGTCTCGTAACAGCCAGCAGGCAGCGAGATTATAAAAAAGGGCGGTGCCTCTAAGTCTGGGAAACGTCGTGGCCCGTGTGACAGCAGAGGCGAGACTAAAAAATCACCAAGACTTTGGGCCGTTCTATTTATGGAAGTCTTGGAAAAGTCTTCGCCCGTGTGACAGTTGCATAACGGCACAGATCCGCCGTGACGGATTTGTTGCTGCGATACTACATCTCCTGCTGCCGCTGCCGATATCGCTACTGCTGCTACTACTGCTGCTGCTGCCGATATCGCTACTGCTGCTACTACTGCTGCTGCTGCCGATATCGCTACTGCAGCTACTACTGCTGCTGCTGCCGATATCGCTACTGCTGCTACTACTGCTGCTGCTGCCGATATCGCTACTGCTGCTACTGCTGCTGCTACTACAACTACTGCTGCTGCTTTTGAAACACATGCGCGCACACGCAAGCACATACACAGACACGCACGCACGCACGCACGCACACACACACACACACACACACACACACACACACACACACACACACACACACACACACACACACACAACGCGCGCATATACACACATGCGGGCACACACCCACGTGCACACACATACACACGCACACAGATCCCCCACCCCCTCCTCCCTGTGCCCCTCGCCCTCACCCACGCCCCCAACTACACTACGCAGACGCATAACATCTGTGTCGCTGTCCAGCCTCAAAGGGCCGTGGAAGGCATCGGACCATGGGCACATGGAGATGACCCCGCCCCAGCGTCCTGAACCAGCCCCCACTCACCTACCGTGCAGGTGACACACAGGTCACACAGGCTACCCTCCCCCAACCCCCCCCCCCCCCTCCCACACACACACACACTGCTGTCAGTGTCCGTGACAGAGATGCTGCACGTGGCACACCATGTGAGTCTGTGACCTTGACAGATATGGAGCTGCTGCTGGAATTCTTCGGAACGACAACCTCACTCCCCGATCTTTTTTTTTTTTTCCCTTACAACAATTGATACGAAATCTAAATCTGAATGAAAACTTGTTGATTATTTGAAAAGAGTAAATCTGTCGTTTAGCGAGGTGAACCAGATGCTCTAAGGCACTCACTGCCTGTTGTCTTTGCCCCATCTTGCTGTTGCACTCTGTTACTCCTTCCCACTACAGCCCTAAGTTTCGGTTCGGGTTTTTTTTTTTTTTTTTTTTTTTTTAGGAAGTTTGGACGTCTGTGTGATTACATCAGCCTTTATACAGCAGAATCTTTAAATTCCCAGTTCCGGGAATGCTCTTAGTCTTCAGATGTAGTTTCAAAGGTTACGTTTTCGAGAATGAACTTGTGTTTGTTCCAGTGCTTCAAACTGGTGAGTGGCAGCTGAATGTGAATTTCTTTTTTTTTTTTAAAGTTTTAAGCGTGATATAGTCACCTGATTGCCTCTCTGTCTCTCTGTCTGTCTGTCTGTCTGTCTTCTCTCTCTCTCTCTCTCTCTCTCTCTCTCTCTCTCTCTCTCCTTTTTAAAAAAAAAACATCTTTTCTTCTTTTTTTCTTTTTTGACCTCTTTCCCTTTTTTATCGCCTGGTTTTCTCTCTTTCTTCTTTCGTCTTCATCTTCTCCTCTCTCTCCCCCCCCTCTCTGTCCCCCCCCCCCCCCTCTCTCTTTCACTCTCTTTCTCCTCTCCCTCTCTCTCTCTCACTCTTTCTCTATCCCTCTCCACCCCTTCTCTCTTCTCCCCCCCTCCCCCCCACCGTTCTCTCTCTGTATCCATGCTGTCTGACTATATATGGTGAGAGTTACGTCCCTGCAGCCCAAGGTTCTAAACTCGCCCCCAGGCCGAAGTCTACATGGAACCGGCGGGTCCCCACAGTGGCCCGACGTTTTCAAGGGAACTCCTTGGTGTACATTCCCTGTCCACAGCCCCCTCCACCTTCCTTCCCCTCCCCTTCACCCACCCGCCCGTCTGTCCATCCGTCTGCCCGTCACGTCGGAATCGTGCCAGTCTGATGACGTCATCGTTGGCGCTCTCGCTGACCATCTGCAGAAAGTGGCCGGCGGTGGGGTCGGTGTACGCCTGAACCGTCAAGGTCCAGCGCAGTGCCCGGTTGGCTGGCTTTCTGACCGAACGTGGCCAGCGCCGGACCAGTCCCCCCCCCCCCCCTCTCTCTCCCCCCCCCCCCCCCCCCCCCCCGACATCGACCATAGTCCGAGAGATGACTGGCAGAACCCAGTATCAGTGAGATACTACTGGGTTCTGGCAGTCAACCCTCACGGGGCGGGCACATACCCCTCTGAACGTGCTGCCGTTCTTGTGTTACAGGGCAGTTACAGACACTGTCTCTCGGTCTGTTTCTGTCTGTCTGTCTGTCCTGTCTGTCTGCCCTGTCTGTCAGTCTCTCTCAGTTTTTCTCTCTCAGTCTCTCTCTCTCGCTCCCTCCCTCCCTCCCTCCCTCCCTCTCTCTCTCTCTCTCTCCCTCCCTCTCTCTCTCTCTCTCTGTTTCTCTCTCTCTCCTCTTCTCTTCCTCCCTCCCTCCCTCTCTTTCTTTGTCTCCCCCACCTCCTCTCTCGCTCGCTCTCATCCTATCGCTCTCCCTCTCGCTCTCACTCCCCCCCCCCCATCTCTCTCTTGCTCTCACTCCCCCCCCCCCCCCTCCTTCATATACAGACAGGCATGGGCCCCTTATGAAGGGGTACTTGAATACAATATAACAATGTTCAGCGGTAATGAAAACTGCACGCTGAGAGAGAGAGAGAGAGAGAGAGAGAGAGAGAGAGAGAGAGAGATTCAGATTCAGATTATTTTATTCATATACAGACAGGCATGGGCCCCTTATGAAGGGGTACTTGAATACAATATAACAATGTTCAGCGTAATGAAAACTGCACGCTGAAGAGAGAGAGAGATGAGAGAGGAGAAGAGAAGAGGAGAGAGAGGGATTCAGATTCAGATTATTTTATTCATATACAGACAGCATGCCCCTTATGAAGGGGTACCTTGAATCAATATAACAATTTCAGCGTATGAAAACTGCACGCTGATGAGAGAGTGAGAAGAGAGACGAGAGAGATTCAGATTCAGTTATTTTATCATATACACGCCCAGGCATGGTAGCCCCCTTATGAAGGGTAACTTGAATACAATTACAATGTTCAGCGGTAATGAAAACGCACGCGAGAGAGAGAGAGAGAGAGAGAGAGAGAGAGAGAGAGATTCAGATTATTTTATTCATATACAGACAGGCATGGGCCCCTTATGAAGGGGTACTTGAATACAATATAACACATGTTCAGCGGTAATGAAAACTGCACGCTGAGAGAGAGAGAGAGAGAGAGAGAGAGAGAGAGAGAGAGAGAGAGAAGAGATTCAGATTATTTTATTCATATACAGACAGGCATGGGCCCCTTATGAAGGGGTACTTGAATACAATATAACAATGTTCAGCGGTAATGAAAACTGCCACGCTGAGAGAGAGAGAGAGAGAGAGAGAGAGAGAGAGAGAGAGAGATTCAGATTCAGATTCAGATATGTCATTCATAGATAGGCCTGGGCCCCTTATGAAAGGTACTTGAATACCATGTAACAACAGCGGAATTGAAACTACAAACTGGAAGAGAGAGAGAGAGAGAGGAGAGGTTTTGTGTGGTGTGTTTTGTCGACGGGAAAGCAGCACCGTCCGTATGTCTCGCATTCTGTGAACAGTTTGACGTTGAACGAAGCTCAGTCACATCGTGTTCGTCGCTCAGCCGACTGCGAAAGTCCAGGCAAGTCTGAATCGGAAGCACGTGATTTAATTGAAAACCCTGCAACACGGTTCACGAGTGTGAGACCAGTGTTTGACCGAGCATGTCCGATAGGAGTCACGGGTTTATCGGAGGAGGCAGGGGGCCGGAATAGCTCAGTTGGTAGAGCGCCGGACTCGTGATCATGGGGTTGCGAGTTCGAATTTCGGTACAGGGGGATTTTTCCCTCGGAGTTAACATTGGTTCTGACTCCATTCCCCCATACAGTCCTTCGAATGAGACTATAAACCGAGGTTCCGTGTGTGAACGCACGCACAACATTGCACACACGTCAAATCCCATCACCACTTTCGGAAGAGAAGGCCAGTTTGGCTGTTGGTATGGATGACACGTTACACATAGCATGCACCTTCCCCGAAGATGGAGTATGGCTGCCTTAATGGCGGATAAAATAACGGCCATGCACACAAAACTCCTCTGCATGTCTATACAGGCAGTGTCCGCAGGAGTATCAGCCTAGAAAGAAAAAAAAAAAGAAGAAAAAAATAAGAAAAAATCGGGAGGCACAGGCCTTTAGGTCTGTAGATCTAGATCTAACCCCAGAGAATCGCCCCATCCCCCCCCCCCCCCCCCCCCCTCCCCCCGCCCCGTCCCGCAGACCCAGTGACTCCTGAACTGGTTTTATTATCAAGCCTACTGCAGAGTGACGGATCGCTGCAGGCCGAGAAATTGACATTTCATGACGGGTCTGATGACGTTAGGCTGGTTTGTCGACTTGGTATTTATTTAGAATGGGATAGCCATTATCATCTTCCTGCATGACGGTGGTTTTTTGTTTGTTTGTAATGAGATTAATGATCGATTCTCTCTCTCTCTCTCCTCTCCTCTCTTTCTCTCTCTCTCTTTATGAGTCCTTTCTCTCTGTGAGTCCCCCCTCTCTCTCTCTCTCTCTCTCTCTCTCTCTCCCTCCACCCCCCTAAACTCCACCACCACCACTCTGGTGGCAGTAGTCGGGTTCCATTGTTATGTTGCCATGGCAATGGAGTGATAGATGCTTGGCAATATGCAGGCGACACGGAGCGTGAAATCACCTCCCGCTCCACTCAGCCAGGGGAGGTAAGCAGTCCCGGGTCGGCTCGGGTCGCCTGGGTTAGGTCGGCATTAACGACGTCACTCCCACCATCCCGTCGTCGTCACGTGATCTGGCCGACGGCGTTATCTCCCCCCCCCCCCCCCCCCCCCCTCCACACACACACACACCAACCACACACTACCACCCCCGTAGAATGGTTGGAGCAGGAGGGGAGGGGAGGGGGTGGAAGGCACATGTCGAAGATAAAACTGTATGAAAACGACCCCCAAACCCCACAAATACGCATAGCAAGGTGGGAAATTCATGGTTATTTAATAATGCAGAATACGAAAACAGAAGTGGTGAATTTTCGACAAGTAAAACCGCATTCTTTGTCAAACACACACACACACACACGCTCGTACACACGCACGCTTGCATACTCTGCCCTTTAGTCTTTTCATTTTCAGTACCATGTAACTTTGCTTTGCGCTCGCTCTGTCTGTCTGTCTGTCTGTTTGTCTCTTTTGTCTCTTTCTCCCCTTCCCGTCTCTTGACCATTCTTTTATTCTGTTTTTCTGTGGTGTTCTTACTTTTGACCTTTCACGCGCGATGTTGTGTGTATACTAATCATCATTTAATTCTCGCACTGCATTTTTTCCCCCAGTATATATTAGTATGATGTAATTCGTTCTCTCTCTCTCTCCCCTCCTCTCTCTCTCTCTCTCTCTCTCTCTCTCTCTCTCTCATCTCCATTTTTTAAAAAATCTTCTCCAAGGGGGGTTTTTTTTTTTGACTGGTTACTTTATTAAGTTTATTGCATACCCTAGTTTTGTTTGCCCTAATGAACTTTTGTAGGGGAATTACTAGAGTGTAGAGTCTACGTTTCTTTTCAGTCGCTGTCATGGTAAGAAGCTTGTACTGTGTCATTTTGTACGTGTCATTTGTACTGTGTCATTTTCCCTGTCCTCCACGCCCACCGCTCCTTCGACCTTTCCGTCTCCCTCCCCCCTCTGTCCGTACGCCTTCTTGTGAACTGAACGTGATTTTGGAGTTTCGTTGTGTGTTCATTTGGTAAATCTTTTAAAGATTTACCCATTGTATTAGTTTTGATTTATTGTATGTTTTTTTGTGTGATACCCATTATCTTTTTTTGAAAAGTAGCCTTTTTATCTTTATTCTTTCCCTCAGTAAAAAAAAAAACAAAAAAGAAGTCTCTCTCTCTCTCTCTCTCTCTCTCTCTCTCTCTCTCTCTCTCTGCCCTTCTCCTTCTTCTCTCTCTATGTCTGTCTCTCTGCCTCTCTCCCTCCCGCTCTCCCTCCCTTCTCTGTCTCTCTCTCTGTCTATCTCTGTCTGACTGTCTGCCTCTCTCTCTCTCTCTCTCTCTCTCTCTCTCTCTCTCTCTCTCTCTCTCTCTCTTCTTCTTCTTCTTCTTCCTTCTTCTTCTTCACTCTTTGATTAATGTGTGTTGCCTCTGGCGGAATCTGTGTTACACAAAACGCTGTTGCATATTTGGTAATGGCAGTAAACTCTCTCTCTCTCTCTCTCTCTCTTCTCCTCTCTCTCTTCTCTCTCTCTTTTCTCCTCTCTCTCTCTCTCCTCTCTGCCTCGTAGTATGTTGCTCCTACGTGTTTATATTTGATCTGAAGGTTTTGTTTAGATCTGAAGAAGGTTTTGTTTATGTGTGAGCGCGCATGCTTGCATGAAAAAGAGAAAGGGGGTGCGGCGAAGGGGAGGGGCGAGAAAGAGAGAGAAGGGGGGGGGGGGGGAGGAGGGAGGAGGGCGGGAGTAGTGGAGGTAATGGCGGGGGGGGGGGGGGGGGGGGGGGGGGGGGGGGGGGGGGGGGGGGGGGGACAGAGCTGGTCTTTTCTACGCAAGGGCAGCTGCAGTGGAAACGGACCGTGTATGACTGATGAAGACGATACGGGGGAAGTAGATGGCTGATAACTGCCTGTCTGTCTGTCTGTCTGTCTGTCTGTGCGCGCGCGTGCGTGCGTGCGTGCACTTGTGGATACGTGCGCCTGTGTGTGTGTTTCAAAATAATAATTCTCGAGGGTAAATTTATTCTGCCCCCCCCCCCCCCCCCCCCCCCCCCCCCCCCCCCCCCCGCCTCAAGCACCGTGAAGAGGCGAGCGGGAATGTAACTTGAAATTCTCCTCCCTATTTTCTGTTTATTTATTTATTAATTCATTAATTTAATTATTTCATTTATTGATTGATTGATGTGTTGCAGACACGACTACAAGAAGCTGTTTGTTCAACTCCACCTTCTGTCTGGTGCCACGGGACGCCGCTTGGGGTCGTTCAGGTGAGCATGGCATCATTCCTCCCATCCTCCCCCCCTCCCTTCCCCACCTCCCGCGCACCTGTACCCTCCTTCCTGTGCACCCGCCACCCACTGCCCCCTTCCCCCTCCCCCTCTGCCCAACACTACCCCTTAACAACGCACATACCCCACCTACTCTTCACCCCACCCTCTCTCACACACACACACACACCACACACACACACACACACACACACACACACACACACACACTGATGACCCATGCGCGCACGCACACACACACACACCACGCGCGCCGCGCGCGGACAACACACACACACACCACACACACACACACACACACACACTCTCCACGCGCGCGCGCACAACATACACACCCACGCGCGCGTGCGCACACACACACACACGGTGATATCCCATTTGGTCTACTCCCATTTCGGTCTGCTCCCATTTCGTCTACTACTCCCATTTCGTCTATTTCCATACTGACCATACTGCAAGGCTCCCCCCTGGCGTAACCAGTGTCCCAGTCTACTCCAAAGCAGAATCGATGGTCTTTAGATTAGAGTAGGGCGAAGCCCGAGAGAGGACGAAGGACGAATGAACGAAGCCGTTAGGCCAAGTCGTGCTCACACATTTCTGAGTAGGCGAAATGGGAGTAGACCAAATGGGAAGTAACCACACACACACACACACACACACACACACACACACACACACACACACATATATATATATATATATATTATTATATATATATATATATATATATATAGATCAGTACATATAAAATGCCCAAAACAATTTTTCAAGTGCTCAACCCCTTGGGGAGCAACATAAAACAAGTTAAAAGAGGAATCTTAAAACTATCTACAAATTTGTTTCAAGCGTGTTGCGCTGTCATCAGGATGTGCACTAACCAACACATCCAAGAACCATCGAAAACAAGAAGAAAGAATTATGCAAAATCTTCCAAAACCACAACTTAAAGATACCATTGAAGCAAACACAAAGGTAGTGAACTACTTAGACATAACACTGGATTCAACAATCACATATATAAACCATACAAAAACCCACGATACACCTCTTTATGTACACACCAAAAGTAACCATCCACCATCTATATTAAAGACCATACCCCATGGCATAAACAAGAGACTATCAAACCTGTCATGCAATGAGAGAGTGTTCAACAATGCAGCAGTAGAATACCAGGAGGCACTACAAACAAGTGGATACAATTACAAATTACAATACAACCCAGACAACAACACAAATATAAGCAAGAAAAACAGGAAAAGAAAAATCATATGGTATAACCCCCCATACGACGGGAAACTCAAACAAACATAGGAAAGAATTCTTCAAAATCCTAACAACTTCATTCCAAAAGAGCACAAAACTGTCCAAAATATTTAATAAAAACACTGTCAAACTATCGTACTCATGTATGCCCAACCTCAAAAACCTAATTGACGCATCCACAAATGAAAATCAACACAGCAAAGAAGGGTGAAGAAAGGAAATCTTGCAATTGCACCAGAAAGGAGCAGTGCCCACTAAACAACAATGTCTTCACAACAACATTGTATACCAGGCTACTGTGACATCAGAAAATGAAAAAGAACATACATAGGGATCACTGAAACCACTTCAAAACCAGATATGCAAACCACAAACAGTCATTTAATAAGAAAAATATAAAAACCAAACAGAACTGAGCAAATATATCTGGAAACTTAAAGACGCAAAAACAAGCTACAATATATCCTGGAAAATCATAAAAAGAGCATCACCATACAGCAATGTTTCAAAAAGGTGCAACCTATGTTTAACTGAAAAATGGTTAATACTATGCAACCACACTTAGCAACTTTAAACACCAAAACAGAAATAGTAAACAATTGCAGGCATAAATGGAAATCGTTGTTAGTGAACACACTCAAAACAAAAACTGAAAGCCCCCAAAAACACGTGCAGCCAACCCGCACGTGCAAACAAACCGCAAACGGGAGCCACACGCTATATAACATCGGCGGTGGGCAAACCAAAAACCATCCTGATGACAGCGCAACACGCTTGAAACAAATTTGTAGATAGTTTTAAGATTCCTCTTTTAACTTGTTTTATATATATATATATATATTATATAATATATATATATATATATATATATATATATATATATATTATAGTTTTCATTTTTAGGGGGATGGGGAGGGGGGGGAAGGTGGTGGAGGGAAGGGAGGAGGAGAGGAGGGCTAAAGCAGTCGTCAAAAAGAAACACCACCCCTACACACCACCACCACAAAAAAAAAAAAAAAAAAGAAAAAAAGAAAACCCTCGGGTGACGCTGAGGACGCTATTCCCCTTTGAATTCAGCAGCAGCCCGTGCAGAGATCCGCTGTGAAGTGAGATGAACGTCCGATCTGCCAGTGCCCTGTGCCCGGGGAGGGACCTGACTGTTGTGGTCAGTAAAGACCTTAGACGTGTGCTGTGGCGGGGCGGTCCCCCTCCACAGAATGAGACAGTGGCGAGATGACCCGGGTACCTGGGGGTACCCTGTGCACCCGGGGACTAGGACTGCTTGCAGGACTCGCCAGAACGCAAGTTAGGGGGGGAGGATGGAGTAGTAGGAGTTGGAGAGGGTGGGTGGACGAAGGGTATGGTCGGGGGAGGGGGGGTCGGGGTGGGGGGGGGGGTAAGGGTAAATTCCCAAACCGTGAGAATGTACAAAAGAACGATGGGGGGGGGGGGGTTGGTGCGGGGTGGATCGGACCGTTGTTTTTTTTTTTCTGCGTTGGTTTTTCTTGTTTGTTTGTTTGTTTGTTTGTTTGCTTTCTTCTGTCTGTCTCTGTCGGTCATCAAGATCACGGAATACCTGGTGAACTTAGTTGAATCATCACACTGGCGTTAGTCGGTGGCCAGAGGGAACGGAACGTGGGCCAGGGAAGAACCCGTAGACATGTTGGAACGGATCCGGATCAGGCAGCGGGTCCAGGATCGGTCCTGCAGTGTCGTTTAAACGTTCATTATGGACCACGCACAGAACTCTTTAAAACGACTTTTATTAACGTGGCTTGGTGGCAAGATAGAATGGCGGCCCTTGGACAAAACCCGCCATTTCTGTGCGGATCCCAAGATGTGAATGATCGGCTCAAACAGGGATTCATCCATCATCCATTCAGAAAGACCAGGACACACTTTCCGGAGAACAGGACTCCCGTGACGTGTCTTTACGCATTGATGACTGTCTTCATGGACTATCAAAACTTTTCAGCGATATGAACGTTAACGTGTTGACACAGTGGCGCTTCGCAGTGGGGCGACACGCAGGTGCACGTCTCTGTGTTTATATATGATGATTGTTTTCCTGACGGATCTCTTCAAAGTTTAATTGTGTTGGAGGGATATGTTAAGGTGTCAAACATGAAACTGTGCAACATTTTTGAAGTTTCTGGTGGTGACACTCAGTCTTTTCAAGTGCTGTTTTTTTTGTGTGTGTTTGTGAAATCCATTGAACACTATGGCGGACAGCAAGAAGGCACAGGCGCTTTACGGTATGATCGTGAATTTTTGATGCGCTTCCGATCATCACAGGGTTTTTCAACCTTTTCCCGGACAGGTGTTCCCTGATGAATTGGTTAATGAGCGAGAGAATGAGAAAGAAGGTGGAAGAGTGAAAGTACGGAAGAGAGGACAGAGAGGAGGTGTGAGGAGGAGACTCAGAAGAAACAAGCAAAGCCCCACTGCCGTCAATGATTTTATCAAATGTACGATCTCTTAACCCAAACGGACAAACTGTAATTTAGATGAAGTGCGTGCAAACTGTCAATTTTTAAGTGAATTTCAGAAACTCCTGTGTTCTTTGTTTTACTGAAAACCTGGTTTACTGAAAAAGTTAATGATGAAGTGTTGCGATTGATGGTTTTGGCACACCCTACAGAATGGACAGAGATGTGAGAAAAGTGGGGAAAAGAATGGGTGGTGGCGTGTGCCTGTATGTCAATGAAAACTGGTGTGACAGCGCGAGTGTGTCTGTGAAAAAAAGACTGAGCACAGAAGAATTTGAACTCATAACAGTTTCTCTGCGACCTCGCTACCTGCCACGTGAGTTCGGTCGAATTTTCCTGACAGTGGTGTACGCCCCGTATTTGATCAGGCGTCTGCTGCACGTGCAGGGAAAGGGATCGCCGCAGTCAGCCTTTGATCTCCAACTCATCGCTGCTGATACTCCTTGTTTTGTTGTTGGCGACTTTAACCAGTGCGATTTGCGAAAAACACTCCCCTCTTTTAAACAGTATTTTAAACTTGCAGTACACGTTTGGACAAGACAATCGATCTATGCTATGGCAACATTCCCAAGGCATTTTAAATCCATTTCTCTACCACCTATAGGTGCGTCCGATCATAACACTGTGCAGCTTATCCCAGCTTATAGCCCAAAAAAATAAAGACTGAAACCAGTTGTGAGAAGTGTGTGGACGACTGCGAGTACAGATGAGCTGAGAGGATGTTTTGACTGCACTGACTGGGATGTGTTTATTGATTCCTGTGAAAATGTTGATGAAGTAGCGGATGTTGTCACCTCTTATATTTGTTTTGTGAAGATTTTGGTAATTCCCACTAAGATGATTAAAGTTTTCCCCAACAACCAAACCATGGATCTCAAAGTCTCTCAAAACTCTTCTAAATGAGAAAAAGGTTGCTTTTCAATCTAAAGACAAAAAAGGGAGGAAAATTGGTTCAAGCAAAGCTTAGAGGAGAATTACGGAAGGGACAAACAGAGTTTAAAATAAAGTAGAACAGAAATTTCAGACAGGAAAAATAGCAGACGCATGGAATGGTTTAAGAACTCTTACAGGTCAGGCAAAAAATAAAACAATTGCTACCCAGATGACAAAGGTTGAGCAGAAAGACTTTTCACAATGATTTTAAACAATTTTACTGCCGCTTTGAAAGGGATGATCTGGGAGGGGAATTGAACAGGGTTATGTCACAGTTACAGGAAAGGACGAAAGAACTGAACTATGAACAAGACTTTGTGATCGATTGAAAAAACTGTTGAGACTCTATTTTCTTAAGCTAAATATTAGGAAGGCAGTGGGTCCAGACAATATTTGTGGAAGACTGTTAAAGACATGTGCCTCCCAGCTCTGTGATGTTTTTAGTAAAATTTTTAATTGGTCTGTGAAAGAATACACTGTTCCTCGCATCTGGAAAAATTCGACTATCTCCCCCATCCCAAAGAAAAAGAATCCTACCACATTAAATGATTACCGTCCTGTTGCACTGACTTCAATAGTAATGAAATGCTTTGAAAAAATTGTTCTTCATCATCTCCTTACCTTTACAAATCAACAACTTGACCCCCTCCAGTTTGCCTATAAACCCATAGAAGCACCGATGATGCCATTCTTACACTCTTCACAATGCTTTTTTCATTTGAATAACTCCAAATCTTTTGTTCGTTGTTCTCTTCATTGACTTCTCCTCCGCTTTTAACACAATACAACCTCATCTCTTGGCCTTGAAACTGTTAACTTTACAGGTAGACCCGAAACTCATTCTCTGGATCATGAGCTTCTTACTTAATAGAACACAGTCAGTTCGTTTCCAATCTGCAATCTCATCTGAACAAAAACTACTTGTACTGGTGCTCCTCAGGGTACAGTGCTGTCCCTGTACTTTTTACTTTATACACCAACGATTGCAGAGGTACAGAGAAAACTCCGGTCATCAAGTACTCTGGCGATTCTGCTCTTGAAGATTTGTCAAATTGTGATACGGATTATTTTAGAGAGGTAGAAAAGTTCTGTTCTTGGTGCAAGGACAATTATCTGGACCTCAATGTTAAAAAAAACAAAAAGAAACTGCTTATCGATTTCCGTAAAGATCCACCACCAGTTCCAAAACTTACTATTGATGGAGAAACTGTTGAAAGAGTTGATGAATACCGATATTTAGGTACAGTTATAGATAAAAAGCTTACTTTGACAAAAATGTTGAACTGTACACAAGAAATGTCAATCTAGAAATTCTGCTTGCAAAAACTGAGAAATATTGGTGTTGCTCCTGAGATTCTAAAAAACCTATTATCGATGCTGTGTTGAATCTGTTCTTACCATTTCTTTTATGTGCTGGTGTGGGAGTTTGAGTTTGCGATGTAAGAATGTGCTGAATGATGTTGTGAGTGTGTGTAGTAAAGTTGTGGGTGCAAGACAAACCAGTTTGAAGCTTTTGTACGACAGGAGAGTGCTGAACAAAGCCAGATAGCCAGTGATGATAGCCATGTCCCGGCTAAGCATTATGAACTGTTACATCAGGACGCCGGTACAGAACCTTGAGAGTGAAAACAAGAGCTCAAAAAACTTTTATTCCCCAGTCAATCCATCTTTTAAATCAGTAACCTTTATCAAGCAAAACTTGTTTTTTAACCTATGAATTCTGAATTTGTATTAGGTGAGAGTGCGATGTGCATGTTTGTGTGCGCATGCGTGTGCACATGTGAGTGTATGTTTGTGTATGCATGTGTGCGCGCGCGAGGGCGTGCACGTGTGTGTGGTGAGCAGGGATGGATGGATACCTGTCTGTGAGTGTGGGGGATGTTTGTGCAAACTTGTGTATGTGATGGGTGTATTTGTGGGGCTGTAAATGTGTCATATAATATCATTTATACACAAATTTGTTTGATTTAATCGTTAAATTTACATTTATAAGCATTTTTATTGTGATTTTTTTTTTCTCTTGATAATATACAATGTAAATGATGTGACTATGTATGAATGTGCAATATAAATGATATTATGTATAATATAATGTGCAATGAGTTTATGAAATGATTGTGTTCTGTGATGTGGATAATTTTTTTTTTTTTTTTTAAATATGCTTTGTGTTTGGTCGGTTTTTAGTGCTGTGTTTTTTGTGTGAAATGCACCTGGACCAAATTTCTCATGATGAGATAATAAAGTGTTTCTTATCTTATCTTATCTTATCTTATCTTATCTTCAGCGTCATAGTCTGAACTAAAAAAAAAAGGAAAAAGTCAACAGAAAGTCACTTTTTCAAGTTATAGATCCTTTGGGCAGAAAAAAGTTTTTGAATAGACTCGAAGGTCGGATCCACGATCTGTTTGACTGTGGTAGAAGTTTCCGCCCTACCATCTGCCATTCTTGTTGTTCTGTTTTTAATGGATTGTTGTTACTTAGGGAGAAGTTTGCACTCTACCATCTGCCATTCTTGGTATTCTGTGTACAATGGATTGTTGTTACTTAGGCAGAAGTTTGCACTCTACCATCTGCCATTCTTGGTATTCTGTGTACAATGGATTGTTGTTACTTAGGCAGAAGTTTGCACTCTACCATCTGCCATTTTGGTATTCTGTGTAGAATGGTTTGTTGTTACTTAGGCAGAAGTTTGCACTCTACCATCTGCCATTCTTGGTATTCTGTGTACAATGGATTGTTGTTACTGAGGCAGAAGTTTGCACTCTACCATCTGCCCTTCTTGTTGTTCTGTGTACAATGGATTGTTGTTACTTAGGCAGAAGTTTGCACTCTACCAGCTGCCATTCTTGTTGTTCTGTGTACAATGGATTGTTGTTACTTAGGCAGAAGTTTGCACTCTGCCAGCTGCCCTTCTTGTTGTTCTGTTACAATGGATTGTTGTACTTAGGCAGAAGTTTGCACTCTACCATCTGCCCTTCTTGTTGTTCTGTGTAGAATGGATTGTTGTTACTTAGGCAGAAGTTTGCACTCTACCATCTGCCATTTTGGTATTCTGTGTAGAATGGATTGTTGTTACTTAGGCAGAAGTTTGCACTCTACCATCTGCCATTTTGGTTTCTGTGTAGAATGGATTGTTGTTACTTAGGCAGAAGTTTGCACTCTGCCAGCTGCCCTTCTTGTTGTTCTGTGTACAATGGATTGTTGTTACTTAGGCAGAAGTTTGCACTCTACCATCTTTCCATTTTGGTATTCTGTGTACAATGGATTGTTGTTATGAGGCAGAAGTTTGCCCCTCTACCATCTGCCATTTTGGTATTCTGTGTACAATGGATTGTTTGTTACTTAGGCAGAAGTTTGCCTCTACCATCTGCCATTTTTGGTATTTTTTGTGTACAATGGATTGTTGTTACTTAGGCAGAAGTTTGCACTCTACCATCTGCCATTATTGGTATTCTGTGTACAATGGATTGTTGTTACTTAGGCAGAAGTTTGCACTCTACCAGCTGCCATTCTTGTTGTTCTGTGTACAATGGATTGTTGTTACTTAGGCAGAAGTTTGCACTCTGCCAGTGCCCTTCTTGTTGTTCTGTGTACAATGGGATTGTTGTTACTTAGGCAGAAGTTTGCACTCTACCCTCTGGCCTTCTTGTTGTTCTGTGTAGAATGGATTGTTGTTACTTAGGCAGAAGTTTGCACTCTACCATCTGCCATTTTGGTATTCTGTGTAGAATGGATTGTTGTTACTTAGGCAGAAGTTTGCACTCTACCATCTGCCATTTTGGTATTCTGTGTAGAATGGATTGTTGTTACTTAGGCAGAAGTTTGCACTCTGCCAGCTGCCCTTTTGTTGTTCTGTGTACAATGGATTGTTGTTACTTAGGCAGAAGTTTGCACTCTACCATCTGCCATTTTGGTATTCTGTGTACAATGGATTGTTGTTACTTAGGCAGAAGTTTGCACTCTACCATCTGCCATTTTGGTATTCTGTGTAGAATGGATTGTTGTTACTTAGGTAGAAGTTTGCACTCTTAAACATCTGCCATTCTTGGTTTTCTGTGTACAATGGATTGTTGTTACTTAGGCAGAGGGTTTTCACTCTTAACATCTGCCATTCTTGGTTTTCTGTGTAGAATGGATTGTTGTTACTTAGGCAGAAGTTTGCACTCTGCCAGCTGCCCTTCTTGTTGTTCTGTGCAAGTGGATCGTTATTCAGGGAAAGGAACCAAGCCAGTGCACAGGGATACGGCAGGATGGGGCGGACTGGGGGATGGGGTTGTCGTTGGTGAGGAGGAAACCATGTTGAAAACGGATTGGGCAAACACCACACACACACACACACACACACACACAGAGCTCTTTTATGCCAAAGTGTCACGAACCCTGAGACATATGATAAATTCATAGCACAGCACAGGTAGGACCGGAAAATCATTTCTCGCTCTTGTGTGTGTGTGGTGTGTGTGTGTGTGGTGTGTGTGTGTGTGTGTGATTCTCAAAAGCCGTGGCCGGATCTTCATAAAACCCCTCTGTGCTCCTCCCGCTTCGCAGTTGCCGACAGGGTAGGCCATTGTAAATTGTATCACATGATGATCTGACCTTGTTTGGTTCGTCCGTCTTGGCTGTCATTGAAATCAGATGCGCACTTCTCTCCCCTCCTCCTCCCCCGTTCCCCATTCAGAGCACTTCATTTAAATCTCCGTTTGAAATGACCCCCCCCCCCCCCCCCCTGTCAAATATGAAGGTAGAATTAGCTGGGGAGGGGGGGGGGGGGGGAGGAACAGCAAGTGTATTTGCTAAACACTAACATGTTAACACAGCTTCGCCCTTATCCTTTATCCCTCAGTGATCTCCCTCCCCAGTACGCACGCGAGCGCGCGCACACACACACATTCTCTCTCTCTCTCTCTCTCTCTCTCTCTCTCTCTCTCTCTCTCTCTCTCTCTCTCTCTCTCTCCTCTCTCTCTCTCTCTCTCTCTCTCTCTCCCCAGTGTTCAAATTCATTCATAACAAAATGGCCATTCAAACAGCTTTACTTCCACACGTGCATGCTTGTGCTCATGTATGTGTGTGTGTGTGTGTGTGTGTGTGTGGGGTGTGTGTGGGGTGTGTGTGTTGCGCGCGCGCATGCATGGTACTGTGGCCGGACAGAAGTTTACTTCTGCAAATGTTTAATCTTCACGCTCTTGAAGAGTATGTTTCGTTTTATCGTGGCTATTGTTATTTTTTGGTATGTAGTTGAGCCGATAAGGGTAGTGCAAGTGTATAGGGATTTCAGTGAATTCTGACCTTTAGTCGGAGGAGTTCTCCACCTTGGGGCCTGGTTAGCGTTGGTTCCAGAATTGTCTTTAGAATGGCCGTGGAGGAGTAGGAATATAATAGTTGGGTTGGGGATATAAGCAGTCTATTTGGCATAACTCTGTTTAGGAATGTGCACAAATTACCAGATGTGAATGGATATTTATTTACGGTAATGACAAAGTATTGATTAATACTGCCATTTACTGAAGCTCAGGGCCTATATTTTGCTGCGGGTTAGCTTGGGTGTGAACTGGTTGTACTAATACCAGCCTCCCGCCAGAACGCGATCTTTTTCCCCACTGCTGGTCACAGCCAACATAGGTTTTCCTGTTCGTCCGATAACGGAAGACCGGTTTCATGCCGGTTAGTTACAGCACGAAGGACTGGTGACTATTTTTTGAGAGGACGCCTGTTCCACACCAGAGAGGTGGCCGGGACAGATGAACGGGTGTGCGTAAACACCCTGTCCTGAGGTCGGTGGTTTGGTTATGGTTGGTTTGATCCAACCATGATTTAAAATAAAAAGAGAGGACCAACGAGCTGGTGTTGGGTGTGAAGCTTGATGTGTCAACGTGCCTCTCTCCCCAACTCCTGCCTCCTCTTACAAATGGCGTCGCCGACAGGATGGAACATACCGACCTCAGGACGCGGGCAGCCCCAACGACGAAAAGGGACTCCTCACAGGTATCCTTTTGTCATTGTTGAGATACTGGGCCTGCGCGGTCCACTGTTGTTGAAGGAGCAGCACCAGGCGACAGCGCGGAGAACGGCCAGCTGCTGCACTAGACCGCTGCTGAGAGGTTGAGTGCCTCAGCTGACGGTGAAGGACTTGTAGTTGTTTAGGGCGGGTTGGAAGTGTCTCTCTTACAGGTCATGGGAAAGGAGACATCGCCCTGCGCAGGATCTTTGCCAGATGTGTTGGACGGTTGTCACTGACTGTTGACAATTGGCCTGTCTTTGTGTTGTTCTCATGATTTAATGTGTTTGTCGTTAGAGAGTGCATTTTTCCGTGTGTCTCTTTTTATCTTTCCCTATCTGTGAATAGTTAGTTAACTCGTTGAGAGAAAAAGAAAAAAACGTTCATGTCAGAAAACCAACTGATTTATTCGTTTATTCAAGTAGTTAATTGTTCTGCTCATATTAAAAGACCCTCAAAATGGCTGAAGCGGCAACTGAAGTAGAACAATTGGAAGCAATGAAACAAATGATTGGTGATTTAACAACTGACCTAGCCAGATTAAAATACAAGGAGGAAAAGATAGTGGTAGTGCAGAGGAAGTTTGTTGTGCCCACGTTTAGGGGAGGGGTAAGGCAACTCCAGGAGTTCAAGGAAAAATGCTCAGCTGCATGGAAGACTCAAAACCTGGAGGACGAAAGTGAAAAAATTCGTTTCGTGAGGTCCCATCTAGCGGACGCAGTCAAGGACGACCTCGACTGTTATCCCCAGACCACATTCGGACACTAGATAGTCTGTGGAGCATTCTCCAGGACACATATGGGGACAACAGATCGGTACAGCAGCTGTTGGCGACATTTAACAGCTTAGAACAGCAGACAGGTGAGGGGGTGAGGGATTTTGCAAACCGGCTGAACAAGGCGTTCAAAGACCTCACAGCTAGGCAAGGGGCACAGGTCAGCGGCCCCATGACGAACAGGTCTTACGGGACCAGTTCATTAGTGGGCTGAGGGATGGTTTGCTAATGAGGCAGCTCAGGGCCAGGGCTATGGAGAGGCCTATCAGTTTCCTAGACGCACGAGCGTTTGCCATTAAGTGGGAGTTACAGGAGGACTCCATGCGCCAGCCCACCCCCCAAGCAGCAACAGCAACTGCGTCTGTCGAGTCTCAAGCTAGTGTGATTGAACTGACCAAGTTGGTAGAGCGACTGGCAGAACGGGTTGCAGCGATGGAGAACAACCAGGGCAACGGAAGAAAATAGAAAAGGGGGAGGAATATTCACGTCGACCCCGTCCCCACTTGGGAAGGATGGAAAACCCCTCTGTTTTCGTTGTGGAGGCTCGGGCCACATGAAACGAAACTGTCCCCAGAACCAGGGAAACGGACGTCCTCTACAGTGAAGAGTCGAACTGTAGGGTGGGGAGGAAAAGACTCAATAGGTAGGTTGGTAGGGCCCAAACCCAGAACCACCATTAAGATTAATGGGAAGGAGGTAGAGGCACTGGTAGACACAGGATCACAGGTCACCTTGATGACAGAAAGTCATTCAAGGAATTGTTTGGAACAAGTGACGTCAGGCTGTGTGGAGCCCAGGGGCTGATAAGAATAACAGCAGCCAACGGGCTGGAGGTGCCCTACCTAGGCTACTTTGAGGCGGATGTACAGGTTAGTGGAACCATGTCAGTGGGCGGGGCATTGTAGTGAAGCGCGGGTGTGTCGGGGACGACGAAGGGGACCAGGAGGCAGTCATTCTGGGGATGAATGTACTGCAGGCCCTCCCGCCGGGTACCCTGCCCCTCCCACGATTGATCGGTGGCCTAGCTAGAGTGGCAAGGGGTCAACCTGTCTTTGTTCCTCCCCAGTCAATCGTCACCGTGACGGCGACAGGAATAGGAATCCCCAAAAAGGAGAAAGACTCACGGAGCTGTTGGTCGAGCCAGCTCCTGGTGCTCTGCCTCAGGGCCTCCTTGTTGGAATACACTAAGCTCTGTATGTGGAAGCAGAGTTCTTGTGCAAGTCGCCAACATAACTAGAAACGGGATCATCCTCAGGCCAGGCACAGTACTAGGCACTGTGCATGAGGTGCAGGCTGACATTGCACCAAGGGGGTAGAGGTGGAAGTACGCTGTGACAGGATCCATGTGCACACAAAAGAATCGCTTGTCACTCCACCGAGTTCGCAAAAGTGTCCAGTTGACTTAAAGCAAACAGGCTGTACAACAGAACAGAAGCGACAACTAGAAGGGCTCCTGCTAGCCAATGCTGACCTCTTCTGTAAAGATGATGAAGACTTGGGCTATACAGAAAGAGTGATGCACAGTATAAAGTTGAAGATGACGCCCCTGTGGCGTCCACCTTTCGCAGAATACCTCCTACACAGCTACAAGAGGTTAAGGACCACATACAGATGCTCATGGACAAAAAGATTATTCAAAGGAGTAACAGTCCATATGCATCCCCTGTGGTCATCGTGCGAAAGAAGGATGGATCCATCCGTTTATGCGTCGACTACAGGCGCCTGAACGCTAAGACCATCCCAGATGCGTACCCTCTGCCCCGTATTGATGATTCCTTGGATGCGTTGGGAGGGGCGAAAGTGTTCTCCACATTGGATCTGGCTAGTGGCTACCACCAAGTGGCCATGAATCCAAAGGATAGGGAGAAAACGGCGTTCATCACGCCTTTTGGCCTTTTTGAATATCAGCGTATGCCCATTGGCCTCTCCACCGCGCCAGCCACTTTCCAAGACTCATGCAGATGACGATGAATGATCTGGCTTTTCAGATCCTTCTCGTATACTTGGATGATCTGCTGATTTATAGCAGATCTTTTGAAGAGCATCTGCAGAGATTACAAGTAGTGTTTGATAGACTGCGGGAGGTCGGGCTGAAACTCAATCCCAAGAAGTGCCACCTGGCCCAAATGAAGGTTGAGTACTTGGGATACACCGTTTCTGGTGAGGGAATTGCCACTTCAGAGGACAAAATCAGAGCTGTAAAAAGTTGGCCGATCCCAAGAACCCTGCGTGACCTACGTCATTCCTGGGTTTTGCCAGCTATTATCGCCGTTTTGTCCAGGGGTTTGCAAAGGTAGCCAATCCCCTAAACCAGCTGTTAGTCAAGACCTTCAAAAGAGAAAAGGGCGGAAAAGAAAGAGTACACTAGTAAACGTCGCTGAAGATTGGGACGCTAGCTGCCACACCTCCTTTCATGCCCTGATACACGCACTGACCTCTGCCCCAGTGTTAGGCTATGCAGATTTCACCCTTCCTTTTATCCTAGAGACGGACGCCAGCCTTGACGGGCTGGGCGCAGTGCTCTCTCAAGACCAGAATGGGAAGAAAAGGGTCATTGCTTATGCCAGCAGGGCACTGAGGCCAGGGGAACGGACAATGAAACAGTACAGCAGCATGAAGCTCGAGTACTGGCCCTGAACTGGGCAATGTGCGAGAAATTTCGACACTATTTGCTGGGAGCCCACACGGAAGTGTTCACGGATAACAATCCGTTGAGTCATTTACAGACAGCCAAGCTGGGTGCAGTCGAACAACGGTGGGCGGCAGAACTGCCTCGTTTGACTTTACAGTCAAATACCGATCAGGGAGAGAAAACGTCAATGCTGACGCGCTCTCTAGAGACCCGTGGAGCAAGCTAGGGGAGAGGAGGAAGAGCTGACGGCAGTATCCTGTGTGCAAGGGATAGACAGGCCCAGACGAGCCACATGACTGTCCATCCGGCTTCATCCCCGCAGCTGAGTGGGCATTGCACAAGCACTCCCGGGGGCAGCCGGCAGATGACTGAGGAGAAAAGGGAGACTGGTGAGGCCAGTGCTTTGCCTTCAGTGAATCCACAGCAGTGGGGAGAAGCACAGATTAAAGATCCGTGCATTGTTTCGGTTTCTCCCTTTCTGGGCAAGAATAAGCCTGACACTGTCACGCTTTCTAAGATGGATCCACGGGCTAAGGCTTAATGTGTCAGTTAAAGCGGCTAGAGCTCCAAGACGGGCTGCTGTACAGGAGGATCGTTGATCCTTTACTGGGTGAGGTCACCCAGATAGTTGTCCCAGAATCCATGCAGGGGGAAGTGTTGTCGTTTGCGCATGACAGGTGGGGACATCAGGGCCCAGAGCGAACATTGCAGACTCTCCGTGCGCGGGCGTTCTGGCCACACATGCATCTGGATGTCCAGGAGTGGTGTAGACGCTGTGAACGTTGTCAGCTTGCCAAGAAACCTGCCACTACAGCTCACTGCCCTGTGGGACACCTTCTTTCCTCAAAACCTCTGGAGGTGGTCGCAATGGATTTCACGGTCTTGGAGCCATCGTCTGACGGTAGAGAGAATGTTCTGGTTCTGACAGACATTTTCACTAAATATACAGTCACCGTCCCCACCCGTGACCAAACTGCGGAGACAGTGGCTAAAGCTGTGGTCAAGCACTGGATTGTGCACTATGGTGTGCCGCAGCGGCTCCACTCTGACAAAGGCCGCAGTTTTGAGTCGGCCGTCATGAACCAGTTGTGCGAACACTACGGTATGGCCAAGTCACGCACAACATCCTATCACCCGGAAGGCAATGGGCAATGTGAAAGGTTCAACAGGACGATGCACAACCTGCTGAAAACATTGTCGCCAGAGCAGAAAAGGGGTTGGACAAAACACATTTGTGAGCTGACCCATGTGTACAATTGTACACCTCATTCATCAACAGGGTTCTCCCATTCTACCTTATGTTTGGACGAGAGCCCCGCCTTCCTATTGATCTCCTCCTAGGTAACGACAAGTCAGAGTGGGAGGCTCAGTACCCCGGAGAGTGGTTGAAAGGTCATCTCGAGCGGTTGAAGATGGCTCATGACAAAGCGGGGGAGCACCCACAGAAAGCCGCCTCTGCGCGCAAGGACTGGCATGAAAAAGGAAATCCCACGTCTGATCTTCGGGTAGGGGACTATGTGGTCACAAGAGTGAGGTACCGCGGAAGAAGTAAAATCCAGGATTTCTGGGGAGAAAGGGTGTACGAGGTGACACAGGTGCCGGATACAGGAGGTGGCCCGTACACCATCAGGCCGAAGGATGGGTTTGGATGGGAAAAGAAGGTGACTAGGACAGAAGTCAGAAGATTTTTTCCACCACTTGCCCCCAAACCTATGGGAACCAAGGAGCTCCACCACCAGAACCCGTAGACGATGAACGACCAACGGAAACGAGGTATCGGCAGTGGCACATTGTTCGGCCGAGCGTGGGTTCAATCGAGCAGCCGCACGTCAGCAGTCCCGCCCCTGTTATCGCAGGCCCTCAGCCAGGCGTGGCCATGGCTCCGAAGGCCAGGTCGCACGGCCCTCATCCCACCCAGCAATGCAGCAGCCTCTCCGCAGGTCTGCCAGGCTAAACAAAGGCGTCCGAACGGTTTTTAATGTAAGGGTCCGGCTGATAGCCCTTTTGTTATCTGCCAGTGACTACGCACGTCTGGAGTTGTCATACAACCCCCTAATTGTTCCCACCTTCTCCCTTCTTTCCCATACGGACCGCCCCTCCCCCGCTTGAGATTATGGCACTGCTGTTGTTGTAGTAGTTTGATGTGTTCACTGATTTCCCCGTGGGGATGCCGGGGGTCTTTTGTACAAATAGTTCCCCCTCCTTCTGGACATTCTGTGCTAGTAATGTCCCCTTTTCCTATCGCTCTAAGTAACTCTGTCTCCTCCTTTGCTGCACTGTCGTCTACTGTCCTTTCTGTCTACCATACCTTTTATCTATCTTTTTCCACAACCTCTTCCCACAAATTTCTGCACTGAACGAAGTCAGAGTGAACTGACTGGACTCCCGAGTATAGTGTGAGTATCCCAACAGGGTAAAACGAGTTCACACGCTACCAGATACTGGAACCTGAATAAGATGTGTTCTCTATAAGGTCCAGTGTTCATGTATTCATGTGTAGAACTGATGTGCGTAACTTTTGTCCCCAGTCGCTCACTACGAGTCATGACTACTATGAATTATGTTGTTGGTTTTTTGTCAGTTTTCTTTTGACTGAAATAAGTTTTAATGATCCATGGTTTAATGTAGGAATATGAAGGTGTCGGAAAGTTAGCACCTTGGAAAATGGCTGGAAGACAAGCTAAAGCGACTGAAGGTGGCTCTTGACAAAGCAGGGGAGCATTCCCAGAAAGCTGCCTTTGTACAAGACTGGCATAAACAGTCCACTGTGGATCTCCGGGGTGGAGATAAAGTGGTGGTATGGAACCAGGTACCAGGTGGTGATAGGAAGGTTTAAAAACCTTTCTGGGAAAAGGGGGTGGATTAAGTGTGGCTAGGCTGGCCCTTACACCATAAACCATGGGATGGTTCGGATGGTAAGAGGAGAGACTAGGGTGGAAATCAGGAGATTTCTTTTTCATCACCTTCCCCACGCCCCAAGAAGTCTCTCCACAGGTCTGCAAGGCAGACCAAAGGTGTGAGAACGTTTTCAACATAAACGTAAGAGTCCGGGACTGATCGCTCTTTGCTAGTCTGTAATGACTGCCATGGTTCATGAGTTTTTTTCTCAGTGAATTTTCTTCTTTTTTTTTTGACGGAAATGAGTTTTAATGATTTGTGTTTTTAATGAGTGAGGAAGATTTTTTTTGCACTGTGGTTGAAACAAATCGTGTTTTATCCTTGATAGAAGTCCCCTTGCTTATTGACATTCTGCTGGACATAATGTGGGCCATGTCGCGGTAGACTTTTTTGTGTTTGAAAGATGATGAATTTGCACTATGAAGGAAGGCACGCGCTGCCGAGCGATGGCATGGTACATGTGCAAATAGGGTGAATTCATTAGCGCCATGTTCACTGCTTTTGATGGAGTTATAACAGAGTAGTACGTGTGTTGTTTTGTCGTGTATAAAGTAGCAGGGAGTTTCTTTGTTTTTGGCTGGGCTATAAACATAGTGTTCGCGTTTTCGGTTTGCGTTTTGTTTTGGTCGTTGTCAGACAATCAGTTTGCAAGGCAGCATCCTGAATTTACCCCATTTGGATTCCCGGGAACAAAATCTACCCCGTTCCTCATCACATTGAGTTCACTCACTTTCATCCCTTGCAAACTGACGTGTCAGATGACGACCACAAGGATGGAACGAACGCAAATCGGTAATACTCCTGTTAGGGCATGGCAAGAGATGCTCCATGCCTCATGTTACGTACAATTAGAACCGTACTCAGAATGTGCGCTGTCTGAAAAAAGGTATTTTTTGTGGAACACTATTTCTCTTCACTCCAGCCAACTAGGCAGACAGGTGAATTTTTTTTAGCTGGTTGAAGTCTGCATGTGTGAGAGTAATTTGGCGACCGTCCCTCGGATAATAAATGTATTTTTTAATCATGTATATTGGTTTTTTTTGTATTCTAATGCGTCCTTGTTGCCAGCAATGGCATGAACGTTGTTGTGTGTAACGTAGTTTGCCGGACTATGTGGTCATTGATTTTAAGTGACTCAAAAGTCAGATGGTTTTTGCATAGAATTGGGCATGTGAATATGTTCAGCCAAGTGGACACTTTTTTTATTGTTGTTGGGAAAGCTGCATTTTCAAAAGGAAGATCTGACAAATGACAGGCTTGAGGGCTACAGGTGAAACATGGACTCTGGTTGGAAAAAGGTGAAATCGATGTCCTACTGAATGCGATGGTTGGAAAAAGGTGAAATCGATGTCCTACTGAATGCGATGCTCAATAAGGAGGCGACAGAAAAGCGCGAGATTGGCACTGTTAAGTCCCAGGGAGGTGTTTTGGTGTGGTAAGCCCAGCCCGATTGGTTTTGTAAATGACTGTCCCTCCGTTCTCTTGGTCTGAATGACTGTGATTTGTTTTTGTTGTACTCTATTGATCTTTTGATGAAAAATTCTGCATGTTGGATTTTGCTATGTGTACTGATATGTTTTTTTTGTTCTGAATTCTAACGGAACCTGCCTTGTCGGTTAAAGTGCTGTCACACTGTTGGTTGTAATCCTTGCTTGACAATTTACCTGGTGAGGGCTATATTGTCGCCAAGGATCTTTCTTATGTAGGTTTGTGTGCAAACGGCACGCTATGCAATAGGCAAAGTTATGGAGACCATAACTGTCAGCAGGGGAGATTTGTGGCCGGACAGAAGTTTACTTCTGCAAATGTTTAATCTGCACGCTCTTGAAGAGTATGTTTCGTTTTATCGTGGCTATTGTTATTTTTGGTATGTAGTTGAGCCGATAAGGGTAGTGCAAGTGTATAGGGATTTCAGTGAATTCTGACCTTTAGTCGGAGGAGTTCTCCGCCTTGGGGCCTGGTTAGCGTTGGTTCCAGAATTGTCTTTAGAATGGCCGTGGAGGAGTAGGAATATAATAGTTGGGTTGGGGATATAAGCAGTCTATTTGGCATAATCTCTGTTTAGGAATGTGCACAAATTACCAGATGTGAATGGATATTTATTTACGGTAATGACAAAGTATTGATTAATACTACCATTTACTGAAGCTCAGGGTCTATATTTTGCTGCGGGTTAGCTGTGGGTGTGAACTGGTTGTACTAATACCAGCCTCCCGCCAGAACGCGATCTTTTTCCCCACTGCTGGTCACAGCCAACATAGGTTTTCCTGTTCGTCCGATAACAGAAGACCGGCTTCATGCCGGTTAGTTACAGCACGAAGGACTGGTGACTATTTTTTGAGAGGACGCCTGTTCCACACCAGAGAGGTGGCCGGGACAGATGAACGGGTGTGCGTAAACACCCTGTCCTGAGGTCGGTGGTTTGGTTATGGTTGGTTTGATCCAACCATGATTTAAAATAAAAAGAGAGGACCAACGAGCTGGTGTTGGGTGTGAAGCTTGATGTGTCAACGTGCCTCTCTCCCCAACTCCTGCCTCCTCTTACAGTACGGTTCAAGCGCTGGTGGCGACTGTGGTGCTGTGCAGTGCGAGCGGGCGAGTCGTGAACCCTGCGTGAACTGGAATTTGCGGTCTGCAGAAGTTGAGTACCGAGGATCACGTGCAGATCAGTGTGCGTGACAGTCTGACGTGACGCGGGCGAAAACGTTCCCAGATGTGAACACTACTCATTCTTTGTGGTTTTCTCTTTGACTCGGCGGCAGTTCGTCTGCCTGCCCCGATGTCCCACCGGTACATGACTTCGTTAACTACAGAAATGATGATTTCTGTTTTATGGAAAAATGCCACTGTATGTCCTGTTCCCAAAAAACGCAACCCAAGCTGTTTAAATGATTACCGACCAGTTGCCCTCACATCTGTTGCAATGAAATGTCTTGAACGAATTGTCCTCTGTTCTGTTTTAAAAGATACCACACAGTACCAAGACCCGTTTCAGTTCGCATACAAACAGAACAGATCAACAGATGATGCCACACTCACACTTCTCCATCATGCGTTTTCACACCTCGAAAAACCTGCCTCCTTTGTACGCATTCTTTACATTGATTTCTCATCAGCATTCAACACCATACAACCACATCTGATGGCAAAGAAACTCATTAACATGAATGTGTGTAACAAGCTCATTCTTTGGATAATAGATTTTTTTAACAAAGAGGACACAGTCTGTGCGATATCAGAGTGTTGTTTCGTCTTCCAGAGTCATTTCAACTGGCGCACCTCAGGGTACTGTTTTATCTCCAGTGCTTTTTACTCTGTACACAAATGATTGTTCAGGAAGTGATTCAACTTTGTACATTAAATATTTCAGATGACTCAGCACTTGAGGATCTTTCCAACTCTGACTCTGTTTACTTCAAGGAGGTTCAAAGATTTGTTGACTGGTGCGATCACTACTATCTTGATCTGAATGTAACAAAAACGAAAGAAATGTTGATTGATTTTAGAAAGAATCCAAAAGTTGTACCACCGCTTTTTATCAAAGGTGCTGAAGTAGAACGTGTTGAATCATACAAATATTTAGGAACTTTTATAGATAATAAGCTGAATTTTAAATCCCATGTTGATTATGTCCACAAAAAATGTCAAACCAGATTATATTGTCTTCGCAAGCTGCGATCATTTCATGTGAATACTGACATTCTTCGGACATTTTATTCATGCTTTTTGGAATCTGTTTTAACTTTCTCATTTATGTGTTGGTATGGTGGGCTGACTGTGAAGAGTAGGAATGTGCTTGAGAAAGTGTGAACGTGGGAGGAAAAATTTTTGGTGGGAGACAAAAAAGTCTGAGTGAGCTGTACAGGTGCCGTGTTGTTTGTAAAGCGAAGAAGATTGTGTGTGACCAGACCCACGTTCTTGCAAGTCAGTATGACCTTCTTCAGTCAGGACGAAGATATCGATCAGTTAAATGCAGAAGTGTCAGATTTAAACAAAGTTTTATTCCCCTGTCCATTGATTTTCTTAATAGAGGTGATGTTTAATTGCTTTTTAGCTATGGATTATTGTTACATTTTGTTTTATAAAGATACATAATTTAAGCTCAGATTGAGCATACTGTTGCATTTAGATAACAAATAGTTTGTTATTTTGGTTTAAAATCTCATCTTAGAATTTATTGTCAAATGCGTTGTAGGAATGTAATTTTATATAGTATTATTCTTATATTATTTAGTCACCTTGAAATCCAAATTCTTTTATATGAATGTGTGCCATATGTGACAAAATGGGTGATGTGACAAAATCATTGTTTATTTGCTGTGAATGTGTGTGACCACAAACTAATTTCTCGAACTGAGATAATAAAGTTTACTTGACTTGACTTGACTTGATGACGATGATACCTGCCGCCGTGGCGAAGTGGTTAGCGTCGCGGACTCCCGGCTGGGGGTCCGTGGTTCGATGCCCATCAGAGTGGGTTTTTTTTCTGCCCCGACCAGCTCTTACCCAGAGTTGAATTTGCTACGGGCTCAGTTGGGGGAAGACTGGGATCCACACAGTCGAGTTTTATCCACAAGATGCAATGGATGCGCCTCTGAGAGTGTTGCTCACATTTCCTGGCCAGCACTGCAGGTGTCTGTATCTCTCGGACACGGGATGTACTATGAAAGAAGGTGTAGAGTACAGCCCTGTCATGCGGACCGGAATAGAAATCCGCAGCATCGTCTTCATCCTACTCGTTCTCATCGATCAGCATTCAAAGAAAGTATCAAAATCTGAGGCCCTTCATGCCCTGCTCTCATGGTGACCTCAGTTTCGATGTCCTCTCCTCGTTCATAGCCATGGTTTGGTTCCGTCGGGGTCAACGGTATCGGCAAATTCGTTGGGGGCTGTCGTTGGACGGACGTGGTGGCGCCCATCGGAGGGAAAGCTCACTCGCGCATATGGGGGGTGGGGGGTGGGGGGCTTAGTAGATGCAGTCCTGCGTGTGCTGGATCAGAACAGGCGCCACTGAACACCACCGAAGTGACTCGGCAGCAGTGCAGTGTCTCCTCC
>JAFLJL010019173.1:0-12423 GCA_018398815.1 Conus ventricosus
ATCTTTCTCACGACATGGCTGTTTCGATAAAACTCCAGCCACAGAATTTCATTGATAACGTCTTTCCACTGTGTTCACATGCTCTCTCTCTCTGATATTTTTTTCCCCGTTAAACACGCATAGTCTTAACACGGTATTAGGTCCTTTCAAAGCATGTATGAAGTGCAAGCGAAGTGCTGCGCAGTGAAGTTACACCACAGATACTCATAAACACACACGTCGGGCTCCACACACACACACACACCACACACACACACACACACACCCCACACACACACACACACACACACACACACACAAGCGCACACACCACAACACAGACAGACACACACACACACCCGATTGTACAACAGACACTATTGACAGACCCCCGCACACACAATAGTCACCTGATGGGACAACAGACACTATTGACACAGCCCCAGCACACACAATAGTCACCTGATGGGACAACAGACACTATTGACACAGCCCTGGTCTGTCAGTCACAACAGTCACCTGCTCATGATAGCACAACGGGTCTGGACAGGTGGGGGTAGCTTGCATCAGAGGAGGTATGGGAGAGAGAGAGAGAGAGAGAGGAGAGGAGAGAGAGAGAGGAGAGGGGGGGGGGCAGAGGAGGAGGAGGGGGAGGTGAGTAGCTTACACCAGAGGAGACTATTATGGGAAAGAATAGGAGTATAATGGGGAGAAAGGGGTGGAGAGAGTGAGAGAGGGGCCCCGAAGGGGGAGGGAGGAGGGGGGTGGAGGGGTAGGGGAGATTGAGAAAACGCGTCACCCAAACGGACAAAAAGTTATGCAAGATAAACAGTAAACAAGTGGGGTATGTTTTGCTCCCATAAGGAAACCTAACACAGGGTAACTTTTATTCAAGACTGGCACAGCCTTTTAAACTTGAATAAAGTCAGACAAAATACATAGACGAACAATCTAATAGTGGGGGAAAAACAGATTCTTTTTTGCACCATGGTGGTGGAGAACACCACAGTATTATGGACTGTGGGGTGTCTCTATTTGACGCCGGGAGCGCAGAGACACAACCAGCCGTGTCTCCCTGATGAGTCCCGATCCAGCGGGCGAAAGGCCTCGGAGCAGGCAATACAAATATATCTGCCTTCAAAAGGATTGCGATGGTTCCCTTATGCAGCTAGTGAAGAGTTTTCATATCTGTAACATTTTTTTTTTTTTTTTTTATTTCATTTTCCCAGTTTCTCCATCTTCAAACTCCCTCTCCCCTCCCCTCAAGTCCAAATCTTTGCCAGGGCAGTTCAGTTGTTGGCCTGCGCTTGTTTTTCCCCCACTATTAGATTGTTCGTCTATGTATTTTGTCTGACTTTATTCAAGTTTAAAAGGCTGTGCCGTCTTGAATAAAAGTTACTCTGTGTTAGGTTTCCTTATGGGAGCAAAAACATACCCCCCTTGTTTACTGTTTATCGTTTACTGTTCCCTACCTCATTTCATTTCCGATTTTGCTTTGATTAAATTGAGGTTATTTGTATTTTTTTCTGTCCGTCTGTGTGTTTGTCTTTTGATCTCCCTTGCATCTTTGGGTGGATCCTCAGGTTTAGGCTCAAAGACTGTCCCCTACATTTTATATTATTTGCATAATGTCTTTAGTTTTACAGCAACTTTTTTTTTCCTCCCCACACTTTCGTTTGGTTGCATTTACTACTCTTCGTTGGCTGCTTGGGGGTGCTATTGGATTCTTTTTTGCACCCATGGTGGTGAGAACACCATAGTATTTTTGGACTGTGGTGTGGGCTCTATTTGACGCCGGGAGCGCAGAGAAACAACCAGCCGTGTCTCCCTGATGAGTCCCGATCCAGCTGGCGAAAGGCCTCGGAGCAGGCAATACAAATATATCTGCCTTTAAAAGGGATTGCGATAGTTCCCTTATGCAGCTAGTGAAGAGTTTTCATATCTGCAACATTTTTTTTTTTTTTAATTTCATTTTCCAGTTTCTCCATCTTCAAACTCCCTCTCCCCACCCTCAAGTCTTAAGCTTTGCCAGACAGTTCAGTTGTTGGCCTGCGCTTGTTTTTCCCCCCCTATTAGATTGTTCGTCTATGTATTTTGTCTGACTTTATTCAAGTTTAAAAGGCTGTGCAGTCTTGAATAAAAGTTACTATGTGTTAGGTTTCCTTATGGGAGCAAAACATACCCCACTTGTTTACTGTTTCCAAACCCCATTTCATTTCCGATTTTGCTTTGATTAGATTGAGGTTATTTGTTTCTGTCCGTCTGTGTGTTTGTCTTTTGATCTCCCTTGCATCTTTGGGTGGATCCTCAGGCGTAGGCTCAAAGACTGTCCCTACATTTTTATATTATTTGCATAATGTCTTTAGTTTTACAGCAACTTTTTTTTCCTCCCCACACTTTCGTTTGGTTGCATTTACTGCTCTTCGCTGGCTGCTCTGGGGGTGCTATTGGATTCTTTTTTGCACCCATGGTGGTGAGAACACATAGTATTATGGACTGTGGTGTGTCTCTATTTGACGCCGGGGAGCGCAGACACAGCCAGCCGTGTCTCCCTGATGAGTCCCGATCCAGCAAGCAAATGGCCTCGGAGCAGGCAATACAAATATATCTGCCTTCAAAAGGGATTGCGATGGTTCCCTTATGCAGCTAGTGAAGAGTTTTCATATCTGTAACATTATTTTTTTGTTTTTTAAATTTTTATTTTCCCAGTTTCTCCATCTTCAAACTCCCTCTCCCTCCCCTCAAGTCCAAATCTTTGCCAGACAGTTCAGTTGTTGGCCTGCGCTTGTTTTTCCCCCACTATTAGATTGGTCGTCTATGTATTTTGTCTGACTTTATTCAAGTTTAAAAGGCTGTGCCAGTCTTGAATAAAAGTTACTCTGTGTTAGGTTTCCTTATGGGAGCAAAACATACCCACTTGTTTACTGTTTATCGTTTACTGTTCCCTACCTCATTTCATTTCGATTTTGCTTTGATTAAATTGAGGTTATTTGTATTTGTTTCTGTCCGTCTGTGTGTTTGTCTTTTGATCTCCCTTGCATCTTTGGGTGGATCCTCAGGCGTAGGCTCAAAGACTGTCCCTACATTTTATATTATTTGCATAATGTCTTTAATTTTACAGCAACTATTTTCTCCTCCCCACACTTTCGTTTGGTTGCATTTACTACTCTTCGCTGGCTGCTCTGGGGGTGCTATTGGATTCTTTTTTGCACCATGGTGGTGAGAACACCACAGTATTATGGACTGTGGTGTGTCTCTATTTGACGCCGGGAGCGCAGACACAACCAGCCGTGTCTCCCTGATGAGTACCTATCCAGCGGGCGAAAGACCTCGGAGCAGGCAATACAATATATCTGCCTTCAAAAGGGATTGCGATAGTTCCCTTATGCAGCTAGTGAAGAGTTTTCATATATGTAACTTTTTTCTTTTTTTTTAATTTCATTTTCCCAGTTTCTCCATCTTGAAACTCCCCTCTCCCCTCCCCTCAAGTCCAAATCTTTGCCAGACAGTTCAGTTGTTGGCCTGCGCGTGTTTTTCCCCCACTATTAGATTGGTCGTCTATGTATTTTGTCTGACTTTATTCAAGTTTAAAAGGCTGTGCAGTCTTGAATAAAAGTTACTCTGTGTTAGGTTTCCTTATGGGAGCAAAACATACCCACTTGTTTACTGTTTATCGTTTACTGTTCCCTACCTCATTTCATTTCCGATTTTGCTTTGATTAAATTGAGGTTATTTGTATTTGTTTCTGTCCGTCTGTGTGTTTGTCTTTTGATCTCCCTTGCATCTTTGGGTGGATCCTCAGGCGTAGGCTCAAAGACTGTCCCCTACATTTTATATTATTTGCATAATGTCTTTAGTTTTACAGCAACTTTTTTTTCCTCCCCACACTTTCGTTTGGTTGCATTTACTACTCTTCGTTGGCTGCTCTGGGGGTGCTATTGGATTCTTTTTTGCACCCATGGTGATGAGAACACCACAGTATTATGGACTGTGGTGTGTCTCTATTTGACGCCGGGAGCGCAGACACAACAGCCGTGTCTCCCTGATGAGTCCCGATCCAGCAAGCAAATGGCCTCGGAGTAGGCAATACAAATATATCTGCCTTCAAAAGGGATTGCGATGGTTCCCTTATGCAGCTAGTGAAGAGTTTTCATATCTGTAACATATTTTTTTGTTTTTTAAATTTCATTTTCCCAGTTTCTCCATCTTCAAACTCCCTCTCCCCTCCCCTCAAGTCAAATCTTTGCCAGACAGTTCAGTTGTTGGCCTGCGCTTGTTTTTCCCCACTATTAGATTGGTCGTCTATGTATTTTGTCTGACTTTATTCAAGTTTAAAAGGCTGTGCCAGTCTTGAATAAAAGTTTACTCTGTGTTAGGTTTCCTTATGGGAGCAAAACATACCCCACTTGTTTACTGTTTATCGTTTACTGTTCCTACCTCATTTCATTTCCGATTTTGCTTTGATTAAATTGAGGTTATTTGTATTTGTTTCTGTCCGTCTGTGTGTTTGTCTTTTGATCTCCCTTGCATCTTTGGGTGGATCCTCAGCGTAGGCTCAAAGACTGTCCCCTACATTTTATATTATTTGCATAATGTCTTTAGTTTTACAGCAACTTTTTTTTCCTCCCCACACTTTCGTTTGGTTGCATTTACTACTCTTCGTTGGCTGCTCTGGGGGTGCTATTGGATTCTTTTTTGCACCCATGGTGGTGAGAACACCATAGTATTATGGACTGTGGTGTGTCTCTATTTGACGCCGGGAGCGCAGACACAACCAGCCGTGTCTCCCTGATGAGTCCCGATCCAGCGGGCGAAAGGCCTCGGAGCAGGCAATACAAATATATCTGCCTTCAAAAGGGATTGCGATAGTTCCCTTATGCAGCTAGTGAAGAGTTTTCATATCTGCAACATTTCTTTTTTTTTTTTTTTATATTTCATTTTCCCAGTTTCTCCATCTTCAAACTCCCTCTCCCCACCCCTCAAGTCTAAATCTTTGCCAGACAGTTCAGTTGTTGGCCTGCGCTTGTTTTTCCACCACTATTAGATTGTTCGTCTATGTATTTTGTCTGACTTTATCAAGTTTAAAAGGCTGTGCCAGTCTTGAATAAAAGTTACTCTGTGTTAGGTTTCCTTATGGGAGCAAAACATACCCCACTTGTTTACTGTTTCCTACCTCATTTCATTCCGATTTTGCTTTGATTAGATTGAGGTTATTTGTTTCTGTCCGTCTGTGTGTTTGTCTTTTGATCTCCCTTGCATCTTTGGGTGGATCCTCAGGCGTAGGCTCAAAGACTGTCCCCTACATTTTATTTATTTGCATAATGTCTTTAGTTTTACAGCAACTTTTTTTTCCTCCCCAACTTTCGTTTGGTTGCATTTACTACTCTTCGCTGGCTGTCTGGGGGTGCTATTGGATTCTTTTTTGCACCCATGGTGGTGAGAACACCACATATTATGGACTGTGGTGTGTCTCTATTTGACGCCGGAGCGCAGACACAACCTCCGTTTCCTGATGAGTACCTATCCAGCGTCGAAATGACTCGTAGCAGGCAATACAAATATTTGCTTCAATGGATTGCGATGGTTCCTTATGCAGCTAGTGAAGAGTTTTCATACTCTGTAACAATTTTTTTTTTTTTAATTTCATTTTCCATTTTTCTCCATCTTCAAACTCCCTTCTCCCCTCCCTCAAGTCCAAATCTTTGCCAGACAGTTCAGTTGTTGGCCTGCGCTTGTTTTTCCCCCTATTAGATTGGTCGTCTATGTATTTTGTCTGACTTTATTCAAGTTTAAAAGGCTGTGCCAGTCTTGAATAAAAGTTACTCTGTGATAGGTTTCCTTATGGGAGCAAAACATACCCACTTGTTTACTGTTTATCGTTTACTGTTCCCTACTCATTTCATTTCCGATTTTGCTTTGATTAAATTGAGGTTATTTGTATTTGTTTCTGTCCGTCTGTGTGTTTGTCTTTTGATCTCCCTTGCATCTTTGGGTGGATCCTCAGGTGTAGGCTCAAGACTGTCCCTACATTTTATATTATTTGCATAATGTCTTTAGTTTTACAGCAACTTATTTTTCCTCCCCACACATGCGTTTGGTTGCATTTACTACTCTTCGCTGGCTGCTCTGGGGGTGCTATTGGATTCTTTTTTGCACCATGGTGGTGAGAACACCACAATATTATGGACTGTGGTGTGTCTCTATTTGACGCCGGGAGCGCAGACACAACCAGCCGTGTCTCCCTGATGAGTCCAGATCCAGCGGGCGAAAGGCCTCCGAGCAGGCAATACAAATATATCTGCCTTCAAAAGGGATTGCGATAGTTCCCTTATGCAGCTAGTGAAGAGTTTTCATATCTGCAACATTTTTTTATTTTTTATTTTTAAATTTCATTTTCCCAGTTTCTCCATCTTCACACTCCCTCTCCCCACCCCTCAAGTCTAAATCTTTGCCAGACAGTTCAGTTGTTGGCCTGCGCTTGTTTTTCCCCACTATTAGATTGTTCGTCTATGTATTTTGTCTGACTTTATTCAAGTTTAAAAGGCTGTGCCAGTCTTGAATAAAAAGTTACTCTGTGTTAGGTTTCCTTATGGGAGCAAAACATACCCCACTTGTTTACTGTTTCCTACTCATTTCATTTCCGATTTTGCTTTGATTAGATGAGGTTATTTGTTTTCTGTCCGTCTGTGTGTTTGTCTTTTGATCTCCCTTGCATCTTTGGGGGATCCTCAGGCGTAGGCTCAAAGACTGTCCCTACATTTTATATTATTTGCATAATGTCTTTAGTTTTACAGCAACTTTTTTTTCCTCCCACACTTTCGTTTGGTTGCATTTACTACTCTTCTGGTGCTCTGGGGGTGCTATTGGATTCTTTTTTGCACCATGTGGTGAGAACACCACAGTATTATGGACTGTGGTGTGTCTCTTTTGACGCCGGGAGCACAGACACACCAGCGGTGTCTCCCGATGAGTCCCGATCCACCCAAGCAAATGGCCTCGGAGCAGGCAATACAAATATATCTGCCTTCAAAAGGGATTGCGATGGTTCCCTTATGCAGCTATTTGAAGAGTTTCATATCTGTACATATTTTTTTTTTTTTTAAATTTCATTTTCCCATTTCTCCATCTTCAAACTCCCTCTCCTCTCCCCTCCCTCAAGTCCAAATCTTTGCCAGACAGTTCAGTTGTTGGCCTGCGCTTGTTTTTCCCCACTATTAGATTGGTCGTCTATGTATTTTGTCTGACTTTATTCAAGTTTAAAAGGCTGTGCCAGTCTTGAATAAAAGTTACTCTATGTTAGGTTTCCTTTGGGAGCAAAACATACCCCACTTGTTTACTGTTTATCGTTTCTGTTCCCTACTCATTTCATTTCCGATTTTGCTTTGATTAAATTGAGGTTATTTGTATTGTTCTGTCGTCTGTGTGTTTGTTTTTGATCTCCCTTGCATCTTTGGGTGGATCCTCAGCGTAGGCTCAAAGACTGTCCACTACATTTTATATTATTTGCATAATGTCTTTAGTTTTACAGCAACTTTTTTCTCCTCCCACACTTTCGTTTGGTTGCATTAACTACTCTTCGCTGGCTGCTCTGGGGGTGCTATTGGATTCTTTTTTGCACCCATGGTGGTGAGAACACCACAGTATTATGGACTGTGTGTGTCTCTATTTGACGCGGAGTGCAGACACAACCAGCCGTGTCTCCCTGATGAGTACCTATCCAGCGGCGAAAGACCTCGGAGCAGGCAATACAAATATATCTGCCTTCAAAAGGATTGCGATAGTTCCCTTATGCAGCTAGTGAAGAGTTTTCATATCTGTAACATTTTTTTTTTTTTTTAATTTCATTTTCCCAGTTTCTCCATCTTCAAACTCCTCTCCCCTCCTCAAGTCCAAATCTTTGCCAGACAGTTCAGTTGTTGGCCTGCGCTTGTTTTTCCCCCCTATTAGATTGGTCGTCTATGTATTTTGTCTGACTTTATTCAAGTTTAAAAGGCTGTGCCAGTCTTGAATAAAAGTTACTCTGTGATAGGTTTCCTTATGGGAGCAAAACATACCCCACTTGTTTACTGTTTATCGTTTACTGTTCCCTACCTCATTTCATTTCCGATTTTGCTTTGATTAAATTGAGGTTATTTGTATTTGTTTCTGTCCGTCTGTGTGTTTGTCTTTTGATCTCCCTTGCATCTTTGGGTGGATCCTCAGGCGTAGGCTCAAAGACTGTCCCTACATTTTATATTATTTGCATAATGTCTTTAGTTTTACAGCAACTTATTTTTCCTCCCCACACATGCGTTTGGTTGCATTTACTACTCTTCGCTGGCTGCTCTGGGGGTGCTATTGGATTCTTTTTTGCACCCATGGTGGTGAGAACACCACAATATTATGGACTGTGGTGTGTCTCTATTTGACACCGGGAGCGCAGACACAACCAGCCGTGTCTCCCTGATGAGTCCCGATCCAGCGGGCGAAAAGCCTCGGAGCAGGCAATACAAATATATCTGCCTTCAAAAGGGATTGCGATGGTTCCCTTATGCAGCTAGTGAAGAGTTTTCATATCTGTAACATTTTTTTTTTTTAATTTCATTTTCCCAGTTTCTCCATCTTCAAACTCCCCTCTCCCCTCCCCTCAAGTCCAAATCTTTGCCAGACAGTTCAGTTGTTGGCCTACGCTTGTTTTTCCCCCACTATTAGATTGTTCGTCTATGTATTTTGTCCGACTTTATTCAAGTTTAAAAGGCTGTGCCAGTCTTGAATAAAAGTTACTCTGTGTTAGGTTTCCTTATGGGAGCAAAACATACCCACTTGTTTACTGTTCCCTACCTCATTTCATTGTCGATTATGCAAGATAAGCAAAAACCCCGGGGTGTGGAACAAGAGAGACGCGCGTGGGAACGGAGGGGGGTGGGGGGTGAGAAGGAGTGGGCAGAGGGTGTGCGAGTGAAGGGTGATGTGTGGCGGAGGGGTTGCGGTGAGTTTGAATCGGAGACGGGAAGGAGGAAAGTTGGGGGAGGGGGGGGGGGGAGGGGGGAGGAGGAGGGAGGAGGAGGGGGGAGGGGAGGGGAGAGGGGAGGGGAGGGGGGAGGGGAGGGGGGGGGAGGTGGTGGTAGTTGGTGGTTGACTTCGATGTTACTCCTTTAAGAAGAAGACGACGCCATTTTGAGACATTTGTGCAGGCGTCTTAGTACACGCGAGGGGGTAGTTGGTGAGAGCGGGTGGTGGTGGTGGCGGCGGTGGTGGTAGTGGTGTTTGTGTGTGTGTGTGTGTGTGTGTGTGTGTGAGAGAGAGAGAGAGAGAGAGAGAGCAGGTGTTTAGAATATAACGAGTTTCATCTTCGACCAAGCTTCATTCTGAGCATTAGCTATCTTATCATGAAGAATTTTTTTTTAAAAGCAAAAAAAAAAAAAAAAAAAAAAAAAAAGAAGGAGAGGGTGAGGGAGGAAAAGGAGGAGGGATCATGGTGGGCGTAACTGAAGCAAAAGAGGATGAAAAAAAAGAGTTAACGGATCGTCAAAAACAAATGAAATGAAATAAACAAGCGACAAAACACACATGTTGTAACTGACTAGTTTCATATACATCCTTCGCTCCAGTAACTTTGCCTCCATTTCTTATCAAGTGTTCACCTGTTCTACCCCATTGCTAACTATAATTCATGAGCGCTGACTCGAAGTCTACTAAGACCACGTCATTGCGCGAACGAACATTTTAACATTTATTGTTTACGGTTCTTGTCGGTTGATTCCAGTAACTTTGTTTTAATCATAGTGTGGTTTTAAAGTACTGCTTCCTATTGTTTATGACAAGATTTTATTCAGATGCTGATTTCTCTTTATTGGCATCTTTTCTTCTTCTGATACTAAGGGATTTTCCCACATATGATTCATTTCCGATTCATGTAGAACATTTGGGATAAATTGCAGCTGATAGATATTTCTATATTTTCAAGCATGCTGCTATATGTCTGTCTGTGTGAAGCTGGACCTCTCCTCTACATTTGGTGTGGCCACACGCCACAATTAAATTTTGCACTAAAACTCTATGTAATCCACGTAATCTTTTTGACGCCTGCTATAAATTTGAGCCAGCATTTAATGTTAAACTGATATATTGATCAAAAGAACAAACCCCCTCCCAACTATTTCTCTTGTTTTGGGGGATTTCCATCAAAAGAACAAACTCCCTCCCAACTATTTCTCTTGTTTTGGGGGATTTCTTGTGATGAAATCGCAATCTTCAACCACGTGACCTTCCCCTTAGTTGACCTTCACACTCCAGGCCTTTGCACTCACTCATGACGCTCTCTTTGCGCTAGCGGGGAAACTAACTCCCAAATAGTCCCATTCCTTTTATTTCAATCTGTCTGCTTGGAACCACATGGCCTGTTATATGTACCTTGATGGCCATAGGAAAGAAAAGGGGAGGGAGAGAGACTTAGCTAAGAGAGAAAGTCTTAGCTTAGAAGATTCCGCACGTGGACACCTCGGCACCCCAAGGCATGGAGACCAGGTAATGCGCACCATTACCAACGCATACCAACACCAACACACACTACCACCAACAGACTCCACCACCAACACACACCACCACCAACACACACTACCACGAATACACACCACCACCAAGGTTTAACGCCATGGCTGTCGTTTCTCCTCCAGACAAAGGCAGACATGTTTACAGGCAACAGGACGTACAGTCCCGACTGCATGAAACACAAACTGAGATAAACAAACAAATACATCCAAACAATGCAACACAAAACAAATTGTTAGAGAACAGAAAACTGCTGCTTCTTGTTCTTTCTCAGTAGGTAAATTTATGATCCAATGATCTGGAATTAAAGTCCTGTTCAAACTTAAATCGAGTGAAATAAAAATGTTAAAGATAAGATGAAAGTCATGGCCGGCCTACAGCTGGTGTGAACTCTGTGTCGTTCCTTTCTTACAAGATTCCTGGCTTTGTGTCAGAATCCATGACGATGACTTTGGTAAGTTTGTACATAAGAGTGATTTTGTTGTACACTCGAGACATTTGTTTCTGAAAACGAGACAAACATGCATTTTGCTAAAAATGCGTTTCGCCATTTATTAAGTTGATTAGCATTGGTCGCAAAATAGTTGATTGTTACGGTTAAAGATACGTATGTTGAAAGAATTGATTTATATGGTAACAATAAGATAGGATTAGTCTTCGATTATCAAAGAAGATTTTCGAAACGAAGAGTTATATTATTCTTGATTGAGCGTAACTGCCTCTTGTAAACTCTCTTCGATGCGACTTCAGATTTCAATAACGGATATGGTGGAGGGAAAATGGCGACTTTTCTTTTCTTAGATGTGGTGTCTTCAGTGCCAATAATCCACCTGGCACCAAACGGCTCCTTGGTAGATGCTCAGGGCACTGGAAAAGCGTCATGGACCCAAAGTAACAAAGACAGCAGGGACAAAATGACTTACGAAAAACCATTAAACCTTACACCGACCACTACATATGTCAATGCCTAACGCAAGTGACAGAGTAATTGTGTGTCTTACCATGCGGCGTTCAGTTCTACAGCTCCGGCCCTAACTTACTGTTGATAATGCAAGGTTTTATACAAACAGTTCTCACTATTAGCCTGTTGCTTATGATGTTTGAGCTAAGCAATCCATAAATGCGTTTGTTGTTTGTGTGTGCATATGTGTGTGTGTGGGGGGGGGGGGGGCGGGGGGGGGGGTAAAAGAATTTTCCTAGCAACCAGAATCTTCAAACACATTTGCAGCAAACCTAAAAAGAATAGAAATAAAAAAACTGGCCACAATTAGCTAAGATCTGTTGTTAATTACAAGATGCAAGAAGCTCTCAATGTGTTTTACTTCAAGTCAAGATCAAAACAAAAACAAAAATGGTTTGATAACAGCTTATAGTTCACAGGGTTAAAGAGCTTGCTAAGAGAGTTCAGAAACAGCAGTTTAGCGGAAGATAAAGATGAGTATTGCTACAACATAGAAAGTACAAATAGATGTCAGTTTCAAAGCAAAGTGACTGTTGGCGGAAATTGAAAACAAACTTGAAATAAAGATTACTGTCACGCGCCGCATGTTTCTGCCAACTGTCATGTTCAAGGTCCGTTTTGTCCAGAGGGAAGAATTTGTGTAGGGGGTTAGTTTTGTTAAAATGTAACCTTAAGCAGAGTGTCTTGTGTCTTAAAAAAAAAAACCAACTGAGTTTTATTTTAGCTTTTAAACTCTGCAACCACCTTCCATCCTGCATTGTCATGTGTTTTCCGTGTGGACTCGGGTTGCACGGGGGGTTAAACGTAGGCTGAGTGAGCCTCCTCTCACCTGCCGATCAGGTTTTTTTTTGGAAGCCGACTGGCAGTGGAGATTGGGTTGGAGAGTGGGAGGAAAGATAACGTGTCGTGCAAGCCTTATGCATGCAGGTTTTTTGTAACTTTTTTACATTTCG
>JAFLJL010019174.1:2500-5000 GCA_018398815.1 Conus ventricosus
CCGTGAGTGCGTGCGTGCGTGCGTGCGTGGTGCGTGCGTGCGTGCGTGCGTGCGTGTGTGTGTGTGTGTGTGTGTGTGTGTGTGTGTGTGTGGTGTGTGTGTGTGTGGTGTGTGTGTGTGTGTGTGTAAGACACAGGTTCATTGAGCGACTCGTGTCAGATAGGCTTGAAGTCTTTGTGTTAAAAACGAGGTTAAAATGTATACAGTTTGATGTACATATTGATCCATATTACCATACACAAAAGCAATAGTCCTCCAAAGGGAAGAAAACAGTATAGAAAAATCACAATACCACTCATCTAATTTTCGGCCACGTGGCCTTTTTCAAGAGAAAAAAAAAACAAAAACAATGCAACTATGTAATGTCCATCTTCGGTGACTGGTCAGGGCAAAGAATTGACGTCATAAATATCTTACGCAATTTCTGACATCATAATGTGTGATGTCATCAACAAGGGAAAAAAAAGGGGGGGGTGGGGGGAGGAAGGGGTGCAAGTTGTGTGTGTGTGTCTGTGTGTAGTTATACAGTAACCAATGTACTCCAAAAACATAACAACACGCTCCATAAATCACAATGAAACTGCGACGACCATAGTCCTGTCTGTGACTGTGCATGGCATACAAGAACTGTCACCTGAAAAATATATATAAATTTCCTGCAATTCATCAATGTTGTTTACAGGTAAATCTGGATAGGGTTGTTACAAATTTGTCTTAACATTACATCCATTTGGCACCCTTGTATCCAATGTCCTTATCCATTTTTCTTCAGCAATAAGTCTGAAGCTTTTGCTTTCACTGTAAGCTTTTGCCAACACTGCAACAGCAAGGTCTCCCACTGAATGCTGAAGGAAATGTCGCATTATTGGCTTTTCTCTTTGGAACTTGATGTCACGTCTGTGTTCCGCTATTCTAAGTTTCTTTCAATGAACGTCCGGTTTCACCAACATAAACTGTCTTATTACACCGTTTACACAACAGAGCATATATCAAATTTCTATCCGCACATGTCACGTTACTCATAACATTGTGCGAAGATTTCTGCTTTGTGTCCAACACTGTTGAAGTTACTAGTGAAGAACAGGTGTCACAATCACAAATTTCTGCTTTTTCCCTTCACTGCTCTTTCAGTTTTCTGGTGAACCAACGTATCACATAAATTTTTATCCCGTCTGTATGCAGGCATTGGTAGTTTATGGAATACTTTGCGCATGTATTCTGACTTATAGAGCGTATCACTATGTCTCTTTAGTACAGCTTGTACATCTGGCAATAATCTTGAAAATGTCAACACTAGTGGTACTCTTTCAGTGTTTCCTTTTTTTTTTTTTTTGAAGAAGTCGGTTCCTATCTATGTTATCAACTGTTTTCAACTGACCTTCTATGAGTTTACTACTAAAGCCACGTTTGCGCAACTGGTTCTTAAGTTCAGATCTGTGTTTTAGATAGTCCTCATCCTTTTCACAGATTCTTCTCAACCTAACACCCAAACCAACCAGTCACCGAAGATGGACATTACATAGTTGCATTGTTTTTGTTTTTTTTTTCTCTTGAAAAAGGCCACGTGGCCGAAAATTAGATGAGTGGCATTGTGATTTTTCCATATTACCATAGTTCATGAGAAAGGGTACGATATCTTTACTGTGTTAACACAGCATTGCTGCTTTATATTTTCAGAGCCATGGAAGCTTTAGAGCATCTGTTCTTATTCGAATATCCTACTATCTATTCAAGTCACAGTAAATCCAAATATACTTGTCCTTTACTCATAACTTTTTCCTCAAACTTGAATTGCTGCATCCATCATAATCTTTCTGTCCAAACTTGAATTGCTGCATCCATCATAATCTTTCTGTCCAAACTTGAATTGCTGCATCCATCATAATCTTTCTGTCCAAACTTGAATTGCTGCATCCATCATAATCTTTCTGTCCAAACTTGAATTGCTGCATCCATCATAATCTTTCTGTCCAAATAATTTTTCTCGTCATTGTGTAACTCCAAGATGTTTAAATTCATCTTTCAATTTAAATTAATCTTTCAATTTAAATTAAATCTTTCAATTTAATAATCTCCTACGTTTCTGTTCGTATATTCATAAGTCCAGTATTATTGACAGAGGAACTGAATATCAGCATCCCCCTCCCCTCCAGGCCACCACTCTTGTTTGATATAGGTGTTATTGTTTGGTCAGCCAGTTGGAAACTGAATCTCTCAGGAGATCCAGGTAATGGCTCTTTTTAACAATTCTTAACTGTCAGCACTGTGACTGACAATGCTTTTTATCATTAAACAGTAGTGCTGACCACTCTGACCGTTGGGACATTTTGACCTTCCAACTATCTTCTCAAGCACAAGCTCAGATTTCTTCTGATACCGATTTGTCGTTTGCTTATTTATTTCGTTTTTATAGTGACTGAAACCAATTTATTGTCAGATCAACCCGTGGTTGTACGGACACACGTCGTTTTTATACAAGTTTATTTCCTTACACTATTTT
>JAFLJL010019174.1:12500-40578 GCA_018398815.1 Conus ventricosus
AATTGTCCTACCTCTCCCCTCTTTTCTATAAATTTTTCCTACCTCCCCCCTCTCTTTTCCTATATTGTCCTACTCTCCCCCGTCTTTTCCATATTGGTCACCTACCTCTCCCCCACTTTTCCTATATTGTCCCTACCTCCCCTCTTTTCCTACATTGACCAACCTCCTCCCCCCTCTTTTCCAATATATGTCCTAACTCTCCCCTCTTTTTCCATATTGACCCTACCTTTCCCCCCTATTTTCCTATATATGTCCCCTACATCTTCCCCCCTCTTTTTAAACATATTTGTCCTACCATCCTCCCCTCTTTTTCCTATATTGTCCCTTCCTCTCCCTCTCTTTCCTATATTGTCCAACCTCTCACCCTATTTTCCTATATTGTCTTAATTCTATCTGAAGTGGTGACAGAAAAAGAAATGGAAAGAAACGTTATTATTCACCATTCTTTGCCTTCCTCACAACTAGACGCGTGACGTCATCGAAGTTTTCCCCAAACGCTCGAAACGCTGAGGCGAAAGTCCGGCTCAATGACTTTGTGTCCGGAAAAGGGAGAGGGAGTTAAAAAAAAAAAAAAAGAAAAAATAAAAGAAAAGAAGAGAACAGTAATATGCCGCTTCTGCTCACTCTACTCCACCAACGTTTTTGGTGAAAGTGCCCCTAAAAGCCGCCTATTCCTGTTCTCTGACACGTAACCAAAAAATAACGACCCCTACAAACAAACATAATGTGCAGGGTTATATCCGTTTTTCCAAATACTAATTTACTAAACTTTTCAATTCAGTTTTTTGTTAATCCTAATGGGTTTTTCCTGGTCAATTCAAAAACATCAATTTTCCCGCGCAAACATCTCAAATGAGTCTTTGCTTTCATGTGAAAAAGAAACTACAGACTATAACTGTTCTCTAAAGTCTTTTTAAAACTGAGTTATATTTTGAACATAAAATCCACACACTTATTCCAGCATTCTTCCACTGAAAGCTATAGTTTTGACAAGTGTTTCTCTTTTTAAACTATCTCTTTCTGCGAACAGTCATCTATAATAAATAGTAGTCTGCGTCCTTCAAACAAGTCTATAAAACTGTTCTATTTTTATCTCAACACTCACTAAGTTTATTGCTAGATTAACTAATATATGTCAACATCTGTCCATATAAACCTTCTATCAGGATATGCTTTGTTCCATTTACAGTTTGGACAGAAAACCACAATAATGATAAAATTATAACGAAAAACTGTTTGTAACAGTCGAGGACAAATATTGTTTTCTACACAACCAGTCTGTCCACACAAATTAATGAACAATGAGGGGTTTTTGTCAATAAAGTTTAACTGCTCCATATTTTAAACTAGAAATTTTAATAGGTGGATCCAGTTATAGTTTTTTATCATGCTCTCTGTCAAAACTTGTTCAGATATATAAATCCTTAAGGTCTAAATGTGTAAGATTAATCCAATTTTAGTTGCAGTAAGATTGTTTCTATTTAGACTAAAAATTGATTTTGTTGCCTTGTTGTATACCTTAATATCCTCACCATTGTGTGAAGGAATGACGACATAACTTTAAAGACTGTCAACGTCTAAGTTTTAGCCACTAATTAGAATTCCTTTAAAAGGACGTCACTAAACGCCCACAACCCCATCCCTCTCCCTTATCTTTAAGAACAGAAAATTCAATATTAATGTGAACGTGTCTCCTAATTCCATTTGCGGAATGAACTGTAATTTTTTAGAAAGCATCTTTTTAAAAACCGCTTCTCTTCTGTGGAGGATGTACTGTTTTTTTATCCAAACGGCTTTTTTTTTTTTTAAAAATTATTTCAATCTCTTTCCGACTAATGTCAACTGGCATAAGACTTACATGTACAGTGCCAGAGTTGAATGCTTTTTCTGAAACTTTTTTGACGGCTAAAATATGTAAATGGGCTTATGAATTCAAAATTTATGTCCCATATCTAAATGGTTCTAAGTGCCATTTGAGGTCAAGGTTTTTTTCGAACTATTTTATATTCATACTGGCCAACATTATTGGCCCTCTGATTGCGCAGGTTGTTACTAGTTTAGAAACTTATTGTTGTCGCCAACCTCTTTGCGTTTATAATCAGCCATCTTTATTGTACTCAAAACATACAAAGCGCCTATCTCACCGTTCTTGTTCAAAGTCCGCAACGTCTGCAAGTCAAATAATTCTAAAAGTTAAATACACCTCACAGGCCCAAAAGTAACTCCGATTCCTTCTGGCCCACGCGACATGGTTTAGTACAACGCATTATTTTTTATTTCCAAAACAATGTGCAGGTTATCACATTTCACAACTTCCCCGTTTGTCTTTGATTTTAATATTAATGATCCGAGACCCTCCCACAAACTAATCTTAAACTGTAAAAAAGGGAATGTATAATTTCATAATCGCAATATGCAGCTTTCCCTGACGGAAGAGCTCTAAAACAGTTGAGGGCCTTCCATCATATAAGTTGTCATCAGTGCACAGCTCATTCCAAATGAACAAGATAATGAATTTAATCAAGATCGCTCGGATTTTCCCCCTCATACGTAGTTTTGTCTGGCTCAGCACATAAAACTAAAGAGTGGTGTAAATTGCTAGTTGTAAAGCCTAACAGTTATAGCTAGCTCTCTATTCAAATAAAGTAAGATGTTTCTCTTCTCTTCAAGCTTAAATTTAACATTTGTTTTTTAGATTTGCATTGTTAATTTTGAGAGTAATGTCACAGTAACTCATTGCTTCTTTTAGTGAGCAAACCCGTAATAACCATCAGGTATTGTTAACTGCTCATTTTGGTCCCTGCCTGATAACTTTTTAGAACTTATAATTTCACCCGGCTTCATCTTATAGTAAACCATTACGACTTTGTAATATATTTCATGAAGCGCAACCATTTTGGGCCCCCGGCAATTCGTATTAATAGCATGTTCTAAAAACGAATGGCGGTCTTGAGTGTTATTGTTACAACATTTTTGAACAAAATTAAAAATGAGTTCATTCAAATATACTGAAGCAAAATATTCTGTTTGGGGTGCCGCACTACAATCCTTAAAATATAGCAACTGATACTCTGACATTGCAGTGTCCCAGACAGCTCGTTTCATAAAATTGAGGTTACTCCATTAAAGGCAGATATCATAAACCCCCCTATTTTAAAACGACCACACCAAGAAAGCGTGGGTATAGTCATCCGATGCAGTTTAATATCAGAACCAGTTTAAACTTTGCTGTGTTTGCGCAATCAACTGGTGTGGATTGTCGTATGCCGATCATTTAAATCACCATGACCCCTTGTGATGTCAGTGTACAGATTTTCATTTCAATTACACGTTCATACGTATTTTTGACTGAACTGCGAGCGCCATTGCCAAATGACAAACCGTTTAAATTCCAACTCAGCAACAAAATATATCATGAAGGCTTTTGAAAGGATCGAGTTAGTACGAATTCAATATTAAACCTTAAGACAGAGCTTTAAGACAAACGTTTGGATCATAATCATGGGCTATGCGACCTTTAATTTTCGGGGCACGCACAGAAAGTATACCTAAGACTGTGCAACCTCCTTTCAAACCTATTCTTTTCAGGCAAAACTGTTCAGGCCTGGTCCCTACAGCAAGAGCATAAAACAGCATGGACAACAATTTATCTAGAAACCCTTCTAAGGCCTATCTAGGGCGGGACTAGAACGAATAAACGACTCTATACGACCTTCCGTTTGATTTGCTAGGTTCGCAGCACAGCGAGATCGAGCATAACTGATCCTTCTCTGCTTTGACGCCTGCCAAAACAAAACTTAGGCAAATTTCGAGTAGCTGCCATTAAATCTACAGTTGATTTACCTTCAGTCTTCAAAGGTCCAACATGTATTACAATACGCAAGATCGAAAAGTAACTTTGCTTGTTGGCACTGGTTTTACCATGCTGGCTATCTTACCTCAGACTCCAGTATGAATAATAATAAACTATAATTCGCGTGGAAGAAATCTATTATAGCAGGCAATGAACAGAAGGTTGGGAAAAACGACATAAATTCTAGCCAGTAATATTCAACCAATAAAAGAACACTCCAAGTTAAGTCATCTAATCCCCGAAGTCCAACAACCCCGCAAAGTCATTGAAACTCAGCAAAGCTCTCGGACTCTGTTCGCGATGACCAGAATATGAAAAGACATCGCTTGTTTCTGGTATAAACTGTCCTAGGATTACTTGGTCTTTATCTTACTAAATATTAACCCAACTAATAAGAGCACCTAATGTCCATAAAGTGCTCGGCCATAAAGCCAACTCCTTTGTCTTGCAGTAGACAAAGCCCAGCTACAATACTCCCCAATATTTCCTGGTAAAGCATCCACGTCTTTACCAGCTAATTTTTTAATAAATACGCAAGATGAATCAGCTGTTTTTTTTACCCATGATTTATCAGCTGAGGCGATGGCGGCGGAGTAATGAACTTTGACCACCGCCGCCTGTAATAGTCCAATCACCAGTGACTTATATTGCAAATCCAAAAGCTGATATAACACGCTTACTTTGTTACTCCCTGCTCTCCTAAAACGCGTTCGTATTCGTTTCTGCTAGTGTTGTGTCTTCATATAAAATTGTTTTCGATAGTTTTTCCCTATTCTGTTTACACTTGAAGTTCGTATTGGTCCCCGGTTAGTAGTCGACACTCTAGTCCTTGCTGATCTTTCTTGTTTCAAGATCTTTTAGTCTTTGTCTTATTCTTTCTTTAATATCAGCCCTAAGTTGGCGTCATCAGCCTCAACGAGTTTTTTCTTTTTTCTCTTTTTATATGCTCATCTAGTTCACCTAGTTTGCTTAAATTGTTTTGGTTAATTTCGCACTCAGATCCTTCTTAAAGCATGATCAATGGCCTCTATTTCTCGCATGGGTAGCGGCGTGTCCTGTGTATAGCTTTTAACGCTGTTTCTATCTGAAAAACTGGATTCTGCTTCTATTGCACTTATTATTTCATCTGCCGATTTGATTAATTCTTTAATTTCCATGTTTTGTATTTGGTTATCTGTTGGGAGTTTCTTGCAGTGTGTTTTGAAGTTTAGCAACTGCATCCCTATCAATTTAGTGTCTAACAAGACAAGGCGATTTGATCTTTCACACTGAGTCTTTGTATAATTGTAACTCTTAGGCTAAAAACTTTTGATGGGTCTGGTTTAGTGTAAGCGAACAGATTCTCCTTTATCGCTCTTAAACAAACAAATGACCATCTTCCTAATTCAAATCATTGGGTCTATAAATTTCTGGAGGTTCTTGAACCAATGAACTTTTGTAAAATGCTCCGACCGTACTTTCGTTAATTCACTTGCATTGAGAGCGCTGAGGCGATGCGCGTGTCAAAGGATCGGCGTATCGACTCCATGTCGTCTCCAGTATCAAGAAAACATCATAATCTTCTTTCGCCTTCAATTCCAGCCATGTTTTTTAAAATAATTAACTTTTATATTTTGTTTATAAAAAAATGTCACAAGCATAAGGCTCTATCTTGGCCCGTATAGAAAGCTGAAAGAACCCATTGGTGCGAGCGGTGAAAATAAACGAATATTACTGTTCCAAATAATCCATCTACTATTTGATAGCATATCAAATTTCTTAACTGTTAGATTTTCCAGACTAGGAAGCGGATGATATGATCTGCCAGGCTCTGCACGTTCTTACTTATAAATAGAACACGCATCAACATCAGACAAACCAGAACTGTTGTCCATAATTGGGACTGGCAATCGTTAAGAAAAATTCTGTAAAACATAGGGGCAAGAAGAATTTTCTTTAAAACAATGCAAGACATATTTTTAATTAACCTATATCTGATCTATGGTCTAACCGCGAATTGAAAGTGAAGATCTGCGTTTACAAGGATCGCAATGAAGAAGCACTAAACTTAGAATAGGCGCCGACTCGCCTCAGGTGCTAAAAGCAGCAAAAAAGTCTTTATGCTGTAAGTTTATGCGTATGGTAACGCTTTTCCATTCCCCAAGAATTGGTGAGGTTGTTAAAAGCGCAATTCCCCCATATCTTTCAGTAGCATTAAAGACAGATGCATATGAACAACATTTAATGAATACAAACGTGTTTATCAAATCAACGACAACCGAAGCAAAGTACAGCTTTCTGACATCTCGTTAGAGTTTGAACGTTGTTAGCAACCCTGATTTAGCAGAAGCGGATTGGGGATTCAATATAAGTCCCAACTATATAAATAGTACGAAAAACGTGCGTCAACAAGGCAACATATCCCATGAAGCAGGGCAGACACTATAAGAATTTTATATTTTAGCGTCTCAAGCAAAGATCGCTTAACGGAATTTAAATTGCTGTGTGAAGATGAATGAGACCATTCAAAAAGGAAGTGAAAAGGTTTTTTAATCCAAAAAAACGAAAGTACAATGTATGAAGTAAGAGGGAGAGGGGGCGATAGAGGGCATTCCCTAACCAAATCAGCTAGCGGGCTAGACTTATCAATCAATTTGACGAAAAAGAAAATTGTTTGGGGTAGGGAAGGGGTAGAAGGCCAAACAGCAGACCTTGCGTCTTAAAGATCTAACACCTTCACAGTGTAAGACTTAGAATGAATTAATTTAACAACCAAAAATACGGTTATTAATGGATTGACCTTAAGGTCAACGGAGGATAATTCCCAGATACATGGAAGCGTGAGAACACTGGAGCGACGTAAAAAAGCATTCAAATACTTGATAAAGAAGAAGAATCCATAAACCGCTTTAAGTATCATTTGTATTTAATGATAAGATGCTAGGCTGACTATTGAAGTTAGCAGATACACAGATATACAATACTAAATTATTATTATTTTATAAAAAGCATTCTGTTAGCAGGTTTATCCAAATGTGCCTACCGCTACCGCCAAAAGAAGAGATAGCAGGCAATCACTGCTGAAGTAAAAACCTTCAGATTAACAAACATTACACAAATGCAACACAAACTAGAGCAGGAACGCTTTCAAAATACAGCAAAACCAAACGAAGTGTAGTTCTGCATGCCGTTTGAATGCTGATACATATGTTTATACTGGAACATCGAGCAATAATCGCTCTATCACATGAACGAGTGTAAGGCCTCCTAGCAACAGGCAGTGGGTTCACCCGCAGCCATTACCTCTAGGCGGGTTGTCCTTTTAGCTCTCGGTCTCTGATCTCATGCTGTAAGTGCAGCTTAGCAAAAAAGATAAAAACTAAACTCCAAAAGCCACAGCTATGGTTCCAACTATAACGGCTAAACTTAGCACTTTCAAACTGACAATACATAAAGCGCTAGCTGACTCAAACATCACGGATGAATAATTTAATAGTTTACATCCGATTTTTGAAGACGACAAAAGACAAAATTTAACTTCAGAAGAAAGGCAAGGACAAGTTTTCTCAAGGCAGCCAGACTCCGAGCAGATAAAAAAAGAATGCTTAAAAAAAGTAAACGAGACAAAAAACTTCTGATCTAAACAGCTCGCAGTAACAACACCAAGGTGTTTATACCTTTAGTTTTGAGTCCAAGCACAAAAAGACCGTTGAAATTGATTCAGCTTAAGTATTTATTTTTAATTTAAATAAATATTTTGAGTTAGAAAAGATACTCAACATGGCTAAGATATATTAAGGACAAGACGAATTTTTGGTTTTTTATTTTTTTTTTTTGTTTTTTTGAAGCAATGCAAGAAAATTTGTCAAGAGCATAATGATATTGATTTAAGAAGGCATTGATCCAGCAAGCGTACGGGCAAGTGTTTGGTCAGCTATTTCTCAAGTTCCAAGTAAACTAACAATAGACCCCGCCAGTTTAAAGTAATGTTAGCTGTTTAATTGACTATGTTAAACAATAAATGAAAGAAAAATCTAGAAGTCTGTCTCAACTAAACTGCTAGACTATTTCTTTCCTCTAAAGACTAACGCCAGGTGGGCAACGAACTCTTGCACAGTTTTGACGGCTGCTGCTGGAAGTGAAGCCAAAATGAGATGCATCTGGTTTGGTCAGAATGGTCGAAGTCCTAGAGATCAGATTAAAACACTCAAAGTAATGCGCCGAATGTAGGCAAGTCTCCATTCCACTACCACCAGCATTAGTGCCAAACAAGCAGTTCAAAAACAAAATGAATACGACAACAAAAGTATTATGTGGTTGTGTTTTCTTGTCAAGGCTTCATTACTCCCCAAGAACGCAGAGATAGTGTCTACTATCGCCCATACAACAATGCTCTTAACTTTAGGGAATACTCCATCCCGTTAGCGTGGATTCCTATTGTGATCCTGTTTGAAGAACAAACAAACCCATATACCAGTTAATGTTTACACATGGGATGTAGGAAACACCAGATTTGGTGCCAATAAAATGTCCAAAGAACATCCCCAACAATAGGGCGAACCATACAAAAATCATGTTGACTTACTACTGATGTTTTCACCGAGGCGTGGCATACCGCATTAACAACAATAATACGCACAATGAGTAGATTATTGCGGGAACAAGGGAAAAAAAAATGGATGGGGGGGGAAAACAAAAAAAAAAAAAAAAAAAAAATGGGGTAAGAAAAAAGGTGGGGGGGGGGAACATAACTTCAAAGCATTACAATAAACAAGTATTCTGCAGAAAATGTTTAACAAGAATTCCATCTGCGCAAGGCGTCGAGTGAACATATAAAGGCATTGTAAAAGTTCTGTAGATTGTAATACTGAACTAATTAACGCCCCCAAAGGTCATAAAGTTATTTTAAGAACTGTAAACGGATGGCAAAATTCTCCATACGTATTTACGCAGACTTTGAGTCGCTTATAGTTCCTTATGAGGGCCAGCGCCACAAAAACATCGAAAACATTCCTTAATTAGTAATCATCAGATTTTTTCATTTGGCCTTCATTATTGTCATGTCGGATGGCGCCATTCAGCACCAGAATTAATTAGAGGACCAGATGCCAGAAACATTCTCAAAACGCATCAGCAAGTGCGTAATGACTGTTCTAATAATCGATTTATCTGAATCATAATGACTCTGAAGATTCAACAACTAGAATGACATCAGCAACGTCACTTTGGATTTGTGGTTTAGGAGGCCTCTCATCAGACGCAAGCGAATCCAACAGTAAGAACCATGATCACATTAGCTGAAGTTCAGAGGAGCTCGCATAACAAATGCAATCTTCAATTAACGTTTAGACCCAAAGACATGGAAGCGCCCCATCTTCTTCATAACTTGCAGGTTACGACTCTCACCATCTAATAATAAAGCATAACCAGCGCCATTCAGGGTAGCATGCATTGCACAGTCAATCAGAAAATTACATGTGTTCACTTTAACTACAAGTCTTATTCTAGTTCTTTTATCTAAATACTTTCTAATTTAAAAAACGACTCTATGCAACACAGATGATGGGCCACATTATAGGCACTAGCTATGTCCTTAAGTCCAGGCCCATTAACGGAAGAATATTTGACTCAACGCTTGTTAGAAAGGGAGTTTACCCTTATGATACATTAACAGTTTGGAAAGGTTTGACGAAGAAACACTTCCACCTCAAGCGCGTCATTATCATCTTAGTGGAAAGGATCATCAGCGACTCGTCCGATTACCCAGCATCTCAAGATGCTTGGCAAAAGTTAGATTGTACAACGATGGTAGACTATCATGACTCCCTACATAATGGCCGATGTATGTATGTCTTGCGGACGTTCTTTGAAAATTATAGAGAAGACCAGCATGCAACATTACAGTTTGGATCCTGCGCATTAAATATCTGGCACCGGGATGATCATGGGATGCTTGCTAAAGTTTATAAACTGGAGTACAGATGATTTAATGCTGACCTACCAATGATTCAGAATGATGAAAACGATTTGCGCGGAGGAATTAGTATGGCGTCGCATCATTACTGTAAAGCAAACAACAAATACTTGGACGACTAAGATGCCAGTAAAAGGTCTAACTATCTTATGTATTTAGATGCAAACAATCGTATGGATGGGCAAGGGCGGCAATCACTTCCTCATTTACGCACTTAAAAATGTACACAGGTACAAATAATATTCAAAAAGCATTAAAGTGGTTGAGTAGTTAACGCCTGAGTCAGCAGCATTGTTTCATTCTAGAAGTTGACATAGAATAACCTCAAGAACTCACATGACTGCAAATGATATCCATTATCAAGCAGAAAGGTCTAAAGATGGATCCAAGAGAGCCGCCTAAAACTTGTGCCAATCTTCGAGGCAAAAAAAAAATATGTCTGTCCATTACCGACTTCTACAATTTTATTAAAAGACATGGAATTAAGATTGACAGCAGTTTAAAAAAGGGGGAAAAAAATTGATCGCATAATTGCTTTCGTTCAAGAACAGTTCATGAACCATAACATCATGAAGAACACTGATCTCAGAAAATAAATCCACAGATGCTTCAGAAAAAGACTTTTTCAAGCTGAAGAACAACAGCTTTTCGGAAAGACCATGGAGAATCAGCACAGCGCACAGATGTCAGATGGTCACCAAAGAGAACGAAGCAATTAAGCTGACTTCAAACCTAATTATTTATCAGACTTTAGGAAGATTTTATAATCGCTTTTTGGCATAATGAAGAAAAAAAGAAGTCAAAATGGACAAACCTGTAATTATATGGTTTTACTGTTTTTAGAATTATCAAATAGCTATTGATTTAGAGTTTTCTTTATGACTACTTTTTAACCCTCTTATCCTCGAGTCACAGAGTGCTTTTACACAGATACAGATAGTTTTGTTATAATCTCCCTACTGACGACATCTATAAAGACATGGAACTGGAAGTATTCTAAAGGACATGCTGGTATGGTCAGACACGTCCGATTATCCTAAAGATTTCGCCTTTACATTCAATTACTAACAAGAGGTTTTAGAAAAGATGAAGGATGAGAATATATCAGGAAAGGTTAACCAAGGAAGTATGTGGGCTAAGTTCAAAACTGTACAGTAATTATCGATCCAGGAGAAAAATCATAAAGAAAGCAAAGGTGAATAATCTCGCAGCATATGTGCAGTCAAACAATATCACATGACAACTACAAAGAAGCACTGTTTGGCATAGACTTTTTCATCTGACAACGTATAACAGCGATCTAATCTACATGAGACAAACACAACTGTGTAACAAAGAAGTCAGTTATATTAGAACAAACACTAAAACGGGTAGTTTGTTAATCCAGAGTTTCATATGCAATCGGGCACTGAGAACCGCATAACAGGGGGGTATTATTATTTTTCATCAATTTCTTTATATAAAGATCAATCATAGCTTAGCATTTCCAATTCATTTAAATCTTTTCTCAAGTTGCTGACGAGTGGATTGGGGGTTTAATTATTTCAAGATATTCTTTTTTCCCAATTGGGGTTTGAGTTGTAGTGATCGATGATTTAGCATGCATGTTGAACATCCTCAAAAATGTTTCCTTAATAGCATTACACGCCTGAAATGATTCCCGTATCATTCAAGGGTTCTCTTCCTTCACCCTTCTTGTTCGTTCTGCGCTCCTTCTTAGCTTCCTTTAAAAACTCAAATAAAATAACGTAAATTAATTAAGTCGGAACTGTGTCCTGGCTGGATACTCTGCAGTTCTTCTTCACAAAAGATCTTTGAGGGCTGGTTGTTTTGTTGTGTCAGTATTCTCGTAAATAATACACGGGCGGATTCATCTTTACAATTCTTTTATTACATAAGGGTCAACACACCAAACTGGATCGCTTGTCCCTGATTGCGAGTGTCCCCCTTCTGCTCTCCCGGTATAATAAAGTTACCTTACATTCAACCCAAATGGGAATATTTTATGCCACGGATGAAGCACACCTTAAGCAACATTTATGTTTTTTCATTTGATTGCTTGTACTGGTTATACCCTTTAAATTCTTCATTATTCATTGCGCGCAAAACTGAGGGCAGTCTTACAAAACCCAATCTGTGTTGCGAGAATTGTCACTCACTCCTCTGTGGAAACTGGAGGAGAAAAGTCTTTCGGCTAACTGTTTTTTTAAAGTTATCAATCTACTAAAGCCTGTGATCTGTGACCTCCCGGAATGCCTCTTCTAATAGTAACTCTGTGTTTTTTAACAATAAATGATTCACTTGGCCTTTAAATTCTTTTCCAACATCAACTGAATCATGCCGAGGAAAGTTAATGGGCCTCGCTGGTATATCAGCTGTATTGGCAACAGCAACAGCATAAGCACTCTTTTGTTTAATGGTTCAGCATCAAGTATCTTGAAGCATGACAATGACTGATAGAGTCGTAACTTAAATCTTTTCGTCGTAAATCCTATCAGAGGGAAAAATATAGAAGATCCATTTGATGGTGTCGATTTGAGTAGGAGTTGTATTTCACAAAGTGCGGTCCTTCAGTATTCGTCTATGCGCTGGTAAATAAATTTGCAAATTCGCTTGTTTAGATAACCATACTTTAGGCTGTCTGTTCACTGACTCCAGCTGCTTGGCTTAGCTTTTTTAATTGCTTTATACCCTTCCAATATCCTTTGGGTGAATAATAGATATTTGTATCATTTTATTAATTCAGCCAATATTAATCGCAACAAAATACACGACGGACATACAACGACAATAAACCCTATTCTTGGCAATCTGTTTGTTTTTTCTGATGGTTAAAAAAGTCCACTGAATTTTGGTTTTGGGGGCAATGACTTGGACTGGTTTGCCTGTTACTTAGATAATAATCTTTTAATGCTTTTACAACAATTGTTAATTGAAAGCTGCAATGCCCCCTGTTCTTTCAGGGTGATCATTATCAATTCTAACTGCACAAGTCTCTGCCTTTCAAGGCGTCTTGTGCTGCATGCTAGTTGCTCCATAGCTTTGTTAAGTCCTTTTTTCTCCCGCATCGCTCTCCGTCTCCCGCAGTTAACTAAATTCGTAAATTACTTCCGATAAAAGCCAGAGCGCATTCACCACAGCGGCCGCCTAATCATTTTTGCGAGTGAAGCCATTTTTTATAAAAGTTATTTTTTTTCTTACATATTATATATTGTCTGGAATTATTCCTTTCTTGACTGAAAATCATTACGATGCAATCCGAAGCTGCAAATGATAGCAATCATCTTTGCTGAGATCCTCAAGTCAAAGTTTGGCCAAGAACTGCTGGTTTTAATTCTTAACAAAGCTTATACCAGCATTGAAGAATCCTATCACTTAGGCCTCCAATTAACAGCCGAAAGTATACAAGGTTGTAACAGTTTTTTCGTGCTCCAATTTAGAAAATAAAATTAAATATAAGTATTAAAAAAACATGAACCGTTGATGATCAACCTAACAGCTTACAAGCAGCTTAAACAACTTCCTGAACAATGAATGACCAAGTTAATGATCAAGCTATTATGCCCAAAAGTAGAGGCTGAATCTTTAGCAGCAAGTGTGAAAACAAAAACAGTTCCTCGTGAACTTAATTTCAGCATAGAACAGATTCAACAGATGTCGCCGTCAAGACATAATAAATATCAAACAGTATGAAAGCGCAGCTGGGGTCGAGAATGGTGAAAAGTGTGGGGCAAACGTTCATAGTTTGTACACTAAACTAGTCAGTATAATTTTGCCCCATTGAATCCGAACAAGATCTTACGTATGATTTAACGCAAGATCCTGTTTAACAAGACATTAGAGTCTCTAGGGTGTTGATTTATATTACAGATATAGGGACAGTGATTATCAGCGCATTATCATGGGATTAATTACTTTAATCAAATCGATTTTATTTACCTTCAAAATGAACGAGCTGGAAAATCATCCGAACCATCAGGTGAGAAAGTAACCAAGCCAGAAAAACACTCAGAAAACACTGAACAGTGGAGACCTGTGAAAAGAACCTCATCCTGGGCGTGTTACAGCAGGAGAGAAAAATTATCAGAGTGGGAACAGCAAAAAAATTAATGTGTTTACTAGAATATGACTCAGTCATGAAAACATAAACGCCGCCAGCGCCAGAACAATGGTCAATTGCCGGCTATAAAAACTCCATGCGATACAAGTACACCAAAGTCTTGCCATGGAATATTGTACTTAAAACTGTGTGCCATTTATATGGCGCCATAGCTGCTGTTGGGGAGCGGTATATAGCGGCTAAACAAAAAAATAACCGATGGCAACAGAAACAAAGCAATCAAAAAATTTGAGCCACTAAAAGCAGAAAAAGGACACCACACGCCAAAACCGCCATACATAAGCATAATTTTTGATCATTTGAAATTAATAATATTTTAAGAACTTAATTTTAATTTTTTTAAAATAAACGAATAGATCATGGCGTCTTATAAAATGATGTGTCATAAATAAAGACAAGGAGTCTAAAAAAGACATTTCCATATACATGAAAATGTAATCAATGCGGTTGCTTCGGAAGTAAAATCATCATTAAAATACAATGCAGAAAATCGCAGAATCAAGACATCCCCAACAATTACTCGAATTTTTGAGGCGAGTGTTAACAATAATAGTACATCTGCTATCAAGAAAAAAACAAACATAGATCTTAGGTTAACTAGAGGATAAGAACTGAGTATTAACTGAGAAACAACTTGATTAAAACTTTCCTAAAACTGAGAATGAACTTGAGATGACTTGTGAATGTTTCTTGAGAATAACATAAGTAAGAACGAGTGAATGACTTGAGAATGACTTAATAAGAACTTGTGAATGACATTGTAGGATGACTTGTAATGACTATAGTATGACTAGTAAAGTGACTAGAGAATGACTTAATTAAGAACTATTTATGACATGAGTGTGCATGCTGGGGTGGGGTGGGGGTGCGGGACGAGCGTGCGTGGTGTAGGGGGCGAGCCTGCGAGTGGGGCAGGACACAACCAACAACAAACACAAACACACATCGCCATACAGGGTTGGGGTGGGGGGGTGGGGACGAGTCGTGCGATGCAGGACAAAACAACACAAACACCCAACCAACAACCAAAAGTAGAACTACCGGCTGTTTCCCGCGCGCACCCTCCATCAGACCCCAAGTGATCACATAAGGGTCGATTGCCAATATGCCGCTGATCTTAGCTGGAGCTCTGCCGCGCTATTTTATCAAGCGATCACATAGGGGTCGTTTGGCCTATTTGCCACGATCATGCAGGTGCTGACTCAATGCAGCACGCGATCACTAGGGATGTTTGGCCTAGTTTGCTCTGCTCCTCTTTTCTCAACCAGCTTGCAACTGCTATGGCAGAGTTACAAGCAAGTAACTGCTGTAGCCGAGCTTTTATGGCGGCCTAATCGCCAGTAGTAGTACAATCCGACATGTATATTTTGGAGCATTTTATATGAAGATAGGCTGGCCACACACTATACTTCCACTCCATACTGGTAGATGTACTAAGGTCTGCCTAGCCCTTATCTAGTTTTGCCAGAACCCCCGAAAATAGACAACCAGATGCATAAGTTTAAATAATGGTATATGGCGTTTTCTACACCAGTATCATTTATACAGAGGTCCTAGCTTGAGAATTTAAGGATAGCTTATAAAAACACACAGAAAGTTGAAATGAGTAACCTACAACTAATCACATGTTCAACCTGGCGTTTAAGAAAATGAACGCCATTGTTGATGCGATTTTAGTTTTTATAAAACAAGACTTGGCCTGTCTCAAGCCAACGCCCAACAACTCAACTGCGTGATGATTGTTTTTGCTTTGGCCGGCTTTCACAATGCAAATCGCCATTTATTAACCTAATGAACCATCTCATCGATAGACAAACACGCAATTGAAATTGGCTATATTTTGTTGCAGCAATATTGCCTTCAAAACGTTTTCATTTCCTTGACCAACAAAACCTTTAAGATAGTCGTCCATTTCCAAAGCAGTCGGTTCACTTTTTTCTTTTCTGTTCCTTCTGGAAAATCAATACTTCTTTTCGGTTTCGACGGCAACGAAACATGCTACACCTCGATTCTTTTTTCAAAACAAATACTCTGACATGCAAGTATGGAAAATCTTGTGTTGTTCAATGGCAAGAGCCTGCTCTCAGTGAAACTGGAAGCCATTTTTTAGAATAACACACCAAGCACATAACACAGCCAATAAAACAACGTCTTAACTCGTCCGTGTAGTCCAGTAGAAGAATGATGAAACCGGTTGTTGTAAACAGCACAGTGTGAGCGCTTTAAACAGCGCCCTCACACGCGAGCAGATTCGAGAATGCTGCTGTCAATGGCGCGATGCGCAGGTGCCCAGCTTGAGGGAGTGGGAGAGGGAGTAGCGGTGCGCAGTAATTGATTTTTAGCCTCTCTGTTTTGTCGAGCAGGTGTGAGGCCGCGCGCGCGCGTGTATGAGTGTCTGTCTGTGCCCAAGTGTGGTGTGTGTGTGTGTGTGTGTGTGGTGTGTGTGTGTGTGAGTGCGCGCGCACACTTGACAACATGTATGTCCGTCTGGTGAGGCCTCTCTCTGAGAATCTTTCCCTCTTCTGTCCTGTCTTCTGCTGTCATCTCGCATGTGTGTGTGTTTGTATGTGTGTGGCATACGTTCGTTTGCATGTGTGTGTTGTGTGTGTGAGTGTGTGTGTGATGTGGAGTGTGTTTGGTTGTTAGAGTTCGTGTGTTGTGTGTGTGTGTTGTGTTTGTTGAGCATATTACGAGCAGCATACAATCAATTTTCAAAGTATCTTATAATTTCATGTAAAAGCAATCTTTCTGACCACTGTACACAATTCCGTGTGTTGGCCAGCAGTAATGGTAAATCTTTAGACTTATGAGTTGGGCAGGTTGGGCCACAACTAGCGAAATTAAAAGCGTACGGAGCTGGGCCGTTGAACAACCACCGACCGCCCTGACAGAGTAGACATTACAGAAAAGAAAGCCGATGGAACAGACAACCGTTTGTAATACGCAGCTGCTTCAGTCCACGGCCGCTTTTCCCTACGTTACTCTATGGGGCGTGTTTCAGTTTAGGGCTACTTACCTCCTACGCTACTTCTGTAAAAACTTTAGTAAATTAGTATTGAAAACGGATAACACTGCACAGTATGTTTTGTTGAAGATAATCGTATTTATGTGGTATACGGATGTCAGAAAACAGAAAAGCGCTTTAGTGTATCTAGCAGAGATCGGGTGTCCAAAATGTTGTGATATATTCGTAAGCAAGTGAGGGGTTCTGAAGCGGCATATTACGTTTCCCTAAAGAAGCAATCGGTGCACGGAAATCGATTTTCCCTCCTTAACGGTTCGAATGTGCACAGGAGGACAAGGAAAGATTCCAATGCCTTTTGCACGGGGGCAAGTAGAGTGACTGGGATTCAACTTTAATTAGTGTGCCTCTTTCAGTTCTGAACCCCCCCCCCCCCCTCTCCCTCCCCTCGCCCCCCCCCCCCCCCCCCTTCCCAACCCTTTTTTCCCTCCATGGGTGTAACCTCGTGTGTATTTTTATCCCCCCAACCTGTTTTTTCTTCCTTTCCCCATATCTGAAGTTTTTTCTCTGTGCCTGCCTGCCCGCCTAGCCTGTCTCTGTGTGTCTGTATGCGTCTGTATGTGTCTCTTACTGTTCTGGTTTCTCTTCTTCATCTCTGTCTTTCACTCTTTTCTCTGTGATTTTTTTTATTACTCACCTACTTCCCTGTCTGATTCTGTGTGTCTGTACAACAAGCCTCTGCATCTGTATCGTTCAGTTTCTTATCTGTCTTTCATCTCTGTTTTTAGTTGTTTGAAATAGTGATTCTCTCTCTCTCTCTCTCGTCTCTCGTCTCTCTCTCTCTCTCTTCTCTCGGGGATCATCTTCTCTTCTCTCCATCTCGTCTCTCCCCTCTCGGTCATTCCCACGTCTCTCTACTCCTCTCACTCTCTCTCCTGTGATGTGTGTGTGTGTGTGTGTGTGTGTGTGTGTTGCGTTTGCGTGCTGCGCGCGTGTGTGTGTGTGTGTGTGTGTGTGTGTGTGTGTGTGTGTGTGTGTGAGTTGTGTGTGTGTGCTCTTCACGCACAAAATATGTGTATATGTTCAGTTTGTGTATATACATATATGTTTGCATGTGTGTCTCCTTGCGTATGTTAATGCGTTTATGTGCAATGTGCATGCGTTGGTTGGGTGAGTGGAGGGGGTGTGCCTACGTGAGAATGTGTGTGTGTGCGTGAGAGGAGAGAGAGAGAGAGAGAGAGAGAGAGAGAGAGAGAAACATGCACATACGCATGTGTGTGTGTGGTGTGTGTGTGTGTGTGTGTGTGGGTTTGTGTGTGGGTGTTGTGTGTGTGTGTGTGTTGTGCGTGCGATGAGTGCGCGCGCGCGCTCGTATGTAAATTAACCAGGCCTCATTTTCCTTCCATTTGAGTCACACACACACATACACCATGCACTCACCAAACATGAATATGTTACTTCAATTTTCATTCTCTTCAAAGGCATGGCTTCACCCGCTCATACTTTCATCTGTCACACATCCCTCCATTACGAAAGACAACAAGCTGCGAATCATACTTAAGCTCGCTCCGCCTCACATGAAAGTATGTTTTCCGTGTAAGTAGAAACTACACTGAGTTTAAACAATCTCAATGTTTGTTCTATGTGCAAATGTCCCTTGTTTGAACTGTGTCCGAAAATAATGGTGACACTTAGTATGAAAACTTTGGGGATTGTCATTCATACCCAATAACTAGTGTATGAACGTGAAAGAACATCACCTGACCAAACATTTTAATACGGAAATGGGATAAGAAGAGAGTAACGCATGTTGTTCACCTAATTTTCATACATGTACAGGATAGGGAAAAAGACATAATTATCAAGCCCAGTCATTACGTGTAGTTCTACAATCCAACTACATGCTTGAGCGTGGACTGCAAACAGAATTTTTCTTTGCTGGTACGGAAGTTGGTGTGTGAAGAGCAATCGAGATATTTGAACGATGTGGTGAATGTGGTGAAGCAAAGTGATTGGAAGGAATGCAAGTTGGAAGTGCAATAATTGTGTATGACAGACGAGTGGAGAGTAAAGAAGGAAGATTGCCAGTGAGATAGCCATGTTTTAACAAAATATTACGACAAAAAACCATCCTGGACGTCGTTTTAGGCCCCATAGAGTCAAATCTAGGGCACAAAAAACTTTTATACCCAGGTGGATCCATCTTTTAATATCATTATGAGTCTTTGGTAACCCCAAACTTTTTCATGCTTAGTGGTGTGAGGGTAGTGGGACAGAGAGAGATAGATAGAGATAGTGATAGAGAGAGAGAGAGAGAGAGAGAAGAGGAGAGGATGAAGGGGTGGGGGACAGAGAGAGGGTGTGGGTGGGGAGGGGTAAGGAAGGTGGTGGTGTGTTTGAGTGTGTGTGTGTGTGTGTGTGTGTTGTGTGTGTGAGTTTGAAGTGTGTGTGTGATGTTGTGTGTGTGCTTGAGTGAATACACGTGAATTTGCATAAATATTTGCTTTTGTTTGTGGTGTGTGGTAGTTGTGTTGAGTGTTGTGTTGTGTGTGTGTGTGTGTGTGTGTTGTGCTGTGCATAGTGAGTGTAAGGCCCCCCTATGGAGTGTGCCTTGTGAGTGTAAGCCTATATTGGTGCTTGGTGTGTTCATGTGTAATGGTTTTTTCAAATGATTAGGGTGTGTGTGTGTTGTGTGTGTGTGTGTGTGTGTGGTGTGTGTGTGTGTGGTGTGTGCGTGCGTGTCTGTGGCCGTGCGTGCGTGCGTGCGTGCGTGCGTGCGTGCGTGCGTGCGTGTGTTTGTGTGTGTGTGATGGAGAATGGGTGGTGTTGGACTGTACAGATATATTCTATAATTTGGCCACTATGATTCTGTGATTCCTTTATTAATGTATGTTGTACATGTGATACTGTTTTTTATACACCTTTTCAACAATTTTCTCATTTACTTAGATATTAAAGTATTCACATCAAATCATATCATATCATTAGGTAGAAGGGACGGTGATTGCAGAAAGGATAAAGGGGTATGTGCAGTCTAATATGATCGTCATGGTAGACGAGTTTTACTTCATCATGGGATGTCTAAAATATGATGCATTTACAAAAGACATGTCCACCCATTGGTCACACCAGAAAGTTTCTTTTTTTATATTTATTTATTTCACTTACCTATTTTATTTATTTATTTATTTATCGTTTGCTTATGTTTTTGTTCTTCCTTATTTGTTTGTTTATTTATCAAATGATCGATTCTAAATTTTATTGTCTCAAATGAACAATAGTGCTGATCAAACTAAGTAATTAATTGACCATTCGAATTGTGTGTATACTATTAATGCCTTTTTTTTTACCTTTGATTTCAGTTGTCTGGTCTGTTGACACGTTGTAGCCTGCTGAAGTAGCTTCACTGCATTGTAGCCTCTATGCCCCACGGAACCTTTAAAGGGGAATAACTCCAGAATTGACTCCTGAAATCCTCTGTGTGTAAATGTGGATCTCTCTCTCTCTCTCTCTCTCTCTCTCTCTCTCTCTCTCTCTCTCTCTCTCTCTCTTCTCTCTCTCTCTCTCTCTCTCTGAGTGTGTGTGTGCGTGTGTGTGTGAAGCGAACAAGGCAGTGCAGCTATAGCTTTGAACCAGAAGGTCGTCTTACTGATAATCTGGGGCCAAAACGCAGGCTCACTTATACTGATCATATTAACGATCATGCTCGTTAAGTCTAGAAGACAGAATAAACAGTAGCTCATTAACACTAATTGTTACTGGACGATAAAAACAAAGCAAAATCCGATTGTTGACATGTAGTCAGGGCCGTTATCCAAGGGAACTCATCCTCTGGTCTATGGTCACGGTGTTCGCAGTGTCGTGGGTTGTATCCCTTGAACTGAGCGTGCACCCTGTGTTGCGACCAATCCATCCTTGTCTTCCACTGAAAACTAATTGTGATAATTTATTGATTCGTTCAGAACAATTTCAAAATTTTAGATATTTGTTTTTCTAACAAATAAGCTAAATTAAGTGTAATGAAATTAATCAATAATTATGATTGTAACGGTGAAGAATAATGGCACAGGTGCTGCACACACACACACCCCACACACACACACACACACACACACACACACACCACACACACACACACGCACACACACACACACATACACACACACACACACACACACACACGCACACACACACACACACACACACACACACACACACACACACACACACACACACATACACACATACACACACGCACACACACACGCACCACACACACACGCACACACACAAAAACACACACACACACACACACACCACACACACACACACACACACACACCACATATAAATATATATATATATATATATATTAAGAGAGAGAGAGAGATGAGGAGAGATGGAGAAGAGAGAGAGAGAGAGAGAGAGGTGTGTGTGTGTGTGTGTGTGTGTGTGTGTGTGTGTGTGTGTGTGTGTGTGTGTGGGGTGTGTAACAAAGCTTTCAATATCAACCTTATCTCGCGTCTTTCAAGGAAAGCATCAATGAAACCTTCTATGTAACAGTGCATGTTTGTGTATATGTCTGTGGTCCTATTTCTTCAGGGTGTCAAACAGTATCACCATTGCTTTTTTCCCCTTTCAAACAACAAATAAGACTGCTGTCACTGTACTGAATCCACAAGTGGAAGTTCACTCTAATTCAGTGTATGTCTGCTTCAGCTTCAAGTGATTCCACAATCGGTAATGACCGGGCGAAGTGGTTAGCGTCGCGGACTCCCGGCTGGGAGGTGGCGGGTTCGAATCCCATCAGAAGTCATGTGGATTTTTCTGCCCCGACCGGCTCCTACCCGAGTTGAGTTTGCTGCGGACTCAGTTGGGAAGACTGGGACCACACAGTCGAGTTTCATCCACTTAATGGATGCGTTTCTGAGAGTGTTGCTGAAATTTCCTGACCAACACTGCAGGTGCCTGTATGTCTCGGGACTGGTTGACGCCGGGAAATATTATGAAAGGAAGCGTAGAGTACAGCCCTGTCATGTAGTCTCAGACCGAAATGGAAATCCGTAGCATCATCTTAATCATCCTCATTCTCATCGATCAGCATAAAAAACATATCTCAAATTCTGTGGCCCTTCATGCCCTGCTCTCATGGTGCCCTCAATTTTGATGTCCTCTCCACGTCTGTGGCCTTGGTTTGGTTTCGTCGGGGTCACCGGTATCGGTGAGTCCATGGGGGCTGTCATTGGACGGACGTGGTGGCGCCCTCCGGAGGGAGAGTTCACTCATGCCGGCTCCGCGACTAAGCAATTATTGTCGTCAGTAGGGGGCTTAGTAGGTGGTGTCCTGCATATGTTAGATCAGAACAGGCGCCACTGAACACCACCGAAGTGACTCGGCAGCAGTGCAGTGTCTCCTCCGGTGGGTTGTCCTCTTGACGACTTGACATTGACTGCTCCCTGTGGATTGCCGGTGCCGGGGCTGCGGCGGGGCCGACCGGGCTGTGGCTGTGGACGGGGTGTCGGAATGAGCGGCGTGGGTGCACTGCCTCTGAGATGGCGCAGAGGTTGGGACAGAAAAAAAAGAAGAAAAAAAAAAGACCAAATCAGCTGACCTGGTACACCTCTATCATCCAGGTAATGCGGAGCCGGTCGGCCATGTTGTGACCCAGTGTGTGTGCAGTGGCCCTCTGTCTTTGGCTTTGATCACACTGTTCATCTGACTCATCGTTTCAGGCCGCCTGTGCACCCGACTCATAATACTGGATCAACTAGCAAATCAACTTTAAAGTTCTGTGTTCCCGCTGTCTGACTTTTCAATCTGAGGCGAACCAGCCCACCCATGCATACGCTCAAGACAAACGCTTTATTTTCATTAAAAAAGAATGTGTTTGTTTGTTTGCGGGTTTTTTTTTTTTGCCAGTTTTTCACAAATAACCCCCCAGCAGTCTCGTATACAGTTTAGATATTTCACAGGCCATCTTACTCTTAATTCGGGGGTCATCCGATTGCGTCACTCACCAGTTAACCTCTTCCTCCCTCCAGCACTGTTCATAAATTCAATGCCACAGAGATTTGAGGCATATTTTATCTCTGATTTTTTTTTTTTTTTTTTTTTTGGGGGGGGGGGGGGGGGCTATTGCTTTGACCACAGACATGGACAGCAAAGCAGACTCGCTGACCACCAGATGCGTCATGAGCTAGGCTTTGCTTTGGATTCTTTTATCCCCCCCCCCCCCTTCCCCATAATACACCATTACTGTCTTAAAAAAGATGTTTTTTCGTTTGATTTGTTTGTGTGTTTGTTTGTGTGTTTGTTTGTGTGTTTGTTTGTGTGTTTGTGTGTTTTTGTGTGTTATAATCCGTCAACAGTGGTGGGCAAAGAAAGAAAACTATTCCCAGGTGCACAAGTTCACATTCATGAGGCAGTAGCAGAAGTCACTGAGAAGACTTCCATCTGGATCTGGCCGAGGACATCCGAGGTCAACTTCGTCTCATTCTTCACGCCACTTCAACAGCGTTGCGCCCGCGCCACTCATTCCTGATTATAATCCACAGCTGCAGCCCGGCCCATTGTACGCTGGCACCTTCAAGCCACTGGGAGCAGTCAGTGTCAAGCAGCAATGAAGCAACCCACCTAAGGAGACACTGCACTGCAACCGAGTATCTTCAATGGCGTTCAGTGAGGCTGTTCAGATCTTCAATGGCGTTCAGTGAGGCCTGTTCAGATCTTCAATGGTGTTCAGTGAGGCCTGTTCAGATCTTCGATGGCATTCAGTGAGGCCTGTTCAGATCTTCGATGGCGTTCAATGAGGCCTGTTCAGATCTTCGATGGCGTTCAATGAGACCTATTCAGATCTTCGATGGCGTTCAGTGAGGCTGTTTAGATCTTCGATGGCGTTCAGTGAGGCCTGTTCAGATCTTCGATGGCGTTCAGTGAGGTTGTTTAGATCTTCAATGGTGTTCAGTGAGGCCTGTTCAGATCTTCGATGGTGTTCAATGAGGCCTGTTCAGATCTTCGATGGCGTTCAGTGAGGCCTGTTCAGATCTTCGATGGCGTTCAGTGAGGCTGTTCAGATCTTCGATGGCGTTCAGTGAGGCTGTTCAATCTTCGATGGCGTTCAGTGAGCCTGTTCAGATCTTCGATGGCGTTCAGTGAGGCCTGTTTAGATCTTCGATGGCGTCAGGGGCGTAGATCTTCATGGCTTGAGGCCTGTTCAGATCTTCGATGGCGTTCAGTGAGGCCTGTTCAGATCTTCGATGGCGTTCAGTGAGGCCTGTTCAGATCTTCGATGGTGTCCAGTGAGGCTTGTTCAGATCTTCGATGGTGTTCAGTGAGGCCTGTTCAGATCTTCGATGGTGTTCAGTGAGGCCTGTTCAGATCAAACATATGCAGGACACCACCTACTCAGCCTCCTACTACTGATGACGATATTTTCTTAATCGTGGAGTTAGCGTGAGTAAGCTGTCTCTATGAACACCACCACCACGTCCATCCAGTGACAGTGACCATGAATTCGCCAACACCAGTGACCATACAGACCCAAACCCAGGGCACAGACATGGAGAGGTCATCAACACTGATATCACCATGAAAGCAGGGCATGAAGGGCCACAGAAGTTGAGACTTTTTATGCTGATCGATGTGGATGACGAGGATGAAGTTGCATGAGCTGTTCTTCATAATTACTTTCTTTACATATCCCGGCGTCAACCAGACCTGAGGAGATATGACAGTCACAGAGCTTGCGGTATTAGTCAGGAAATTTGAGCAACACTCAGAGACGCTTCCATTAACTGGATGACAGGCGACTGTGTGGTCCCAGTCTTCCCCAATGAGACAAACCCAACCCTGGGTAGGAGCTGGTGAGGGCAGAAAAAAAAATCCCACAAATAAGTAGGTCTGATGGGGGTCAAACCCACGAACTCTCAGCCGGGAGTTCATGACACGAACCACTACTCCACGGTGTCTGGTAAACCTCCAAATTTACATCAGGTGTCCCAAGGCTGAGTCATGGAAACATCCATCACAAATCCAGTTAGCCTTGAGGCTCTCAGCAATTCCTTGGAGCTGCAGCGATGTAGGCTTCGACCTAAATGAAGAGTGACAGAAGGGCATCAGAGAGTCATGACCTGGGTGAGAATCAGCTCTCTCAGAGTGTAAGGAGTTGCAAGTCAAAGCACATGCATGTGGCAGGCTGGGAGAGGGGGATGGGGGGGGGGGGGACTTTTCTGAAGATCTTTTGCTGTCCAAATCCCCCGAGACAGTTTTTACTATGCTGACAACTGGATGTCGAAAATGAAATAAATCTTATTGTCGAATCCATCGTCCAAGAATGTTGACATCGCTTCTTGTAATTCGCAATCAATTAATAAGTTGATCCTGTGGACTCCAAATGAAAACAAAACGAACTGAAACTTCATTGTCGTAACCGCAGAAAACCTACGCTTGCAGATATGCACGATTGATACAAACAGTCAATGATGGATTTGTGTTTTAAATGGTCGAAAAGTATCAAAAGGCTGCAAACGCGAATAACTTTTAAAATACAATGGAAACTGTCGCAGAAGCTATAGAAATATTTTATCTGCTCTGTGTGTGTGTGTGTGTGTTGTGTGTGTGTGTGTGTGTGTGTGTGTGTGTGTGTGTGTGTGAGAGAGAGAGAGAGAGAGAGAGAGAGAGAGAGGTAAGTAAGAGAAAGAGAGTAAAGCTATGAGCTGCGATAAACTTTAAGAAAAAAAGAAACAAAAACAGAGAACAAAAGAATAGATAGATGCGCAGGGAGGTAAATGTAAACTTACCACCACTTGTATTCTGAGGATGAAAACAGCTTTCTACCATGCCAAAAGCAATCTTGCATCAATTTCAGCTTCACGTTATAAACATATAAAAAATACCTTATATTAATGTTAAGTGCACTTCCATGACGTATTTATTTGTAAAACTTCATTTGGGGCCGAACACATTCCTTAATACTTTACATTGACTGGCTGTGTTTTTCAGTTGTGCGTATGCGTAAATCTGGAGTCCTAAAATGAAAATACAAAAGTTGGAGTCTAACAAGAAGTGGTCTATAATAAAGTCAATAAAGTAAACATTGGGGAAAAAAAATGCAACATCCCCGAAGCAGAATTAGGTTCAAGCTGAAAGTCTGGTTGAAGAATATTCAAACTGACGCACTCAAATGATAGTTGCGAATGAAACAAAATTTTACCTTTACAATAGTATGTTATTTGGGATTCTTTGGGGGTGGGTGGGGGTTGCTTGTTGTTTCGGTTTGTTTTGATTTGGTTTTCCTTATTTTTTCTTGTTTCGTTTTCCATATGCTTGCATATGAAATGGGGGGTGGGGGGGAGTTTTTTCAACTCAAGAGCATTGTGAGCAGAATTTTGTGTTATTTTACATTTGATATTTGACATTAAGAACAAATCCCCGTCGCTTCATGGAAGGATATAATCATGGACACACAAACATATCATCACACACCCCACACACACACACACACATTCTTTCAAATAAAGAAAAAAAAATCGAAACAGATTTTGAATCGGCTCTGCTAGGGAAAAATAATATATATATATATATTGAATTATAAACAAAGCTTGTTCTTATGTCTTAGATTGAAGAAATAGGGGGAGATACGCATTCATATCTGCAGTGGTAGATGATTCCGCCTAACTAACAGTATGTGCTTGAGTGGGTGAATGGGGAAAATAAAATAAATGCTTCTCAAAATGAGCCTTCAGCAAGCTTATATTCTCCAAGGGTGAGACATCCTCCAATAGGGAGGGAAACTCACTAAACATATAACTCCTGGTCATATACCGATATTTCGAAACTTGGTGGTTTCTCCTCAGTGACCGCGGAAGTGGTATTTGACTCCTCTGCCTTTTCAGTTTTAAGAAGAATACAATCCCAGAAAAAGGTTGGTGTGCAATACCGTAGTATGTTTGTTGAGTTTTCAAAAAACCAACCCAAAGGTGCCATCTAAGAAGCAAAAGAAAATCATAAAAGAGCAAAACAAACAACATTTTCTTGTGAAAAGTAAAAAATATAAAAAGATATCCTCTAAGACACAAAATGCTGAGTGCAAGTTCTTGGAATGAATCCGCAAGGGACTAAAATACAACAAACTAATAAATTCCAAGGATAAGTACCGCACCGTTCCAGCAACTTACAGAGCAGCTTGGTGTTGCAATGACTGCAAGAAATATTGAATTATAAACAAAGCTTGCTCTTATGTCTTAGATTGAAGAAATAAGGTATTTTTTATATGTTTATAACGTGAAGCTGAAATTGATGCAAGATTGCTTTTGGCATGGTAGAAAGCTGTTTTCATCCTGAGAATACAAGTGGTGGTAAGTTTACATTTACCTCCCTGCGCATCTATCTATACTTTTGTTCTCTGTTTTTGTTTCTTTTTTCTTAAAGTTTATCGCAGCTCATAGCTTACTCTCTTTCTCTTACACCTCTCTCTCTCTCTCTCTCTCTCTCTCTCTCTCTCTCTCTTCTCTCTCTCACACACAACACACACACACACACACACACACACACACACACACACACACCACACACACACACAGACATAAGAGCAAGCTTTGTTTATAATTCAATATTTCTTGCAGTCATTGCAACACCAAGTGCTCTGTAAGTTGCTGGAACGGTGCGGTATTATCCTTGGAATTTATAGTTTGTTGTATATATATATATTTTATATATATATATATATATATATATATATTATATATATATACATATTATATAATGTGTGTGTGTGTGTGTAAAAGAACAAAATAAAGACAGAACAGAGCAAAACAGAACAAGCTGTTGACCCAAAACACGCTGGACTGAACCATAGTGTCTAAGATGAGACACATTGGCTCTCACCTCAGTGATGACGACACCAGGCAACAACAATCGGGAGGAAGTCTGAGTGTGCAGGCGGGAGTTCCAAGCACAGAAAGAATCACATTAGGCTCACAGGCTTGCTCTACATGGGCGTGGCTTTATTGACGACAGATATCAGTCAAATGTTGTCTTCTAGTCCGCACGACTTCTTTTCCCTTTTTACAAAAAAAAAAAAAAAAAAAAAACCAAAAAAACCCCACATTAAAATTGCAGATTTGGGGAAAAAACCAGTTGGGGGGGAAAATCCAGATTTGGGGGGGGGAAAACAATTGGGGGGGAAAAAAA
>JAFLJL010019176.1:0-36848 GCA_018398815.1 Conus ventricosus
GAACCCACGGCAGTTGAAAATCGAAAAGAGCGGGGGGGTTTCCCTCGCTGCCTGGCAAAATTGATGTAAATTGAAGATAGCCGCCTGGTATTTCTTACCAAGCCACAAAAATTGTCACTTACTGCTATCGTGTGCCATCGTGTACCATCGTGTACTGGTGGAAATGGAGGACACGTATAAACATCGTATGCATCCTATTCCTATGTGAGAAACCGGGGGAATAAATGAGATAAATCAAAATGAGTGACTGATATTTGAATGGTACGGGAAACGACTGAATGAGCGCCTGTAGACTGCTCTTCGGCCGGCTCTACCTGGGTAGGCAGCCCGTTGAGTGAGTGAATGAAAGGTAGTGTGTTTATTGTAAAGCGCTTAGGCTTGCTCTGTGACCGAGGATAGGCGCTATATAAATACCTAATATAATAATAAAGTTAAAAGATCGAAATTTCATTGGTTACTTTTTATCTTTTGATTTTATATGCTCTGTTGAAACTTTTGTTGATAAATTTCAGGCCACTACTTTGAGTGATTACAAAGCCTTCTGTAAATCAGCGATTCAATTTACAAAGTAGAAAGTCAGGGGGAGAACTTGTTTGATGAAACATGAATTACTAGAATACGTATACGTATATGAGATAGATATCGATATGTAATAACTCAATATATTTTTCATACCAAAAGGCGTTTTATGTTTGCCAGAGCATGTCACGCACATTTGTACTTACGTAACACCAGAGAAATTTTCTCTTTATTTTTTCTTTGGAATTGTCAATGGCATCAGTATGCTTGAAAGTGCTATTGCTAATAAGATTTTACAATTACCTGACGTGTATCTGTTAATAAGTGGAGACTTGAATGGTAGAACTGGTAATCATGGCCCAGATATGTCTGTTGATGTGCATGCAATCATTCTTAAATTAAAAGTTATACATGCTATACTAACAGATGCCCCGAAGAGAACGTGCTGAATAAGTATCGAAAGTTTGAATTGAATATGTGTATAGCGTTTGAATTACGTAATTAATGTATCATGAATGGTGTGTGTAACAGCGACCGACAAGGTCGTTTTACATACGTCTCAGATGCAAGAAACAGTGTCAATAACTGTCTTATGATGTCCATTGAATTTTATTTATATATGGAGCCATAGCTGCATTTGCATGTAACAGACGCATCGATTCTGACCATCTCCATTGGAATTGCATCTTGGTTTATATACAAACTGTCAGTCCTGCAGTTCACAGGCAACAGGGCGCTCAATTTATTGAGAAATTTCAATGGGAAGATGAGAGTCGGACCAGTCATGATGACACTGTACAATCATTGAACACAGATTTTTTTTTTTTTGATAGAGGAATATATAAATGCAGCTCGGGTGTTGTTTAAGTTTTCAATTTGAAGGCAGAATGCATGATGAAATTAAGAATCAAACTGAAGCGGTAGGAAAAGACTCGCGGTTTGACAAGAATTAAGAGTGACCAACAGATACACGAGGAAAACTTTTAAGAGTGCTATGTATAACCTTAGCTACAGATGACATTATTTATTGTAAGAACCCGATCAGGAAATTTTAATTAATGCTGCTAAGAAGTGCAACAACAACCAAAAACCAAAAAGAAAAAAGAAGAAAGAAAAGAAAAGAAGAAAAAAAGAGTGCATAATAAATCTTACTTAACAACTTGATTACTTTAGTTCCCCCCCCTCCCCCAAAGGAATTTTAAGCAAAAAATGTAAATATTTCTCCTAAAGATAATCCTATGCACCTAGAACATTTCCTCTGAGGGTGGCACCAGCCATTCCAAGATCTACTGGAAATAGATGTAGGACAGTGAACCTGATACAAAAGCAATTGACGAAGCACACTTGTCTTTGAAAGTTCCATTTCAAAAGCGGAGGTACATTATATCGATATTAAAAAGAAAAGGAACATCACATTTGAATAACTATTCCCGACCAACATTAAGGAAAGAGAGTTTGTTCCTTACCGCCAATGACATTCGACAAACAAAGCACATGAACAAGACACGATGGCATTTCAAACTTGGGCTTCTTCGGGCGAAAAAATAAATCACATTTAACAAACAAAAGGACGAAAAAAACGAAAAAGAACCGAAAAAAATGCTCAATCCGTTGTTGTCCATGTTGGATGGAGGGGAGAATAGCACGGTAAAATGCGGAAATTTGCCATGGGGGATTATGGGGGAAAGGGTGGGGGGGGGGGGGGTGCGAAGGGGGAGGTTGTGTGTGGGTGATTATGATAGGGTTGTGTGTCTGTTTATGGGATGGTGTGATATCTTTGTGTTGGTTGTGGTAATGGTGGGATTGTTAAGATAAATAATGGTAAAAAAAAAAGGGGGGGGATGAGGAAAAAAAAAGGGGGGGGGGGGGGTGGGTGAATATAAATAAATGATTTCGTTGGGTGATGAAAGATGGTAGTGGACCCCCTGTTTAATGCGTGGGGTAGTTTGAGAAGGTGTGTGGTAAATGAAAAGAAGTGGTAGGTGGGGGAAGGGGGAGGAAAAAGTGGTGATGGTGTGCTGTGTGTGTGTGTGGTGTGTGTGTGTGTGTGGTGTGTGTGTTGAAGTTTAGTGTGGTGTGGGTGCCCAGTGTGTGTGGCGATTTTGTGGAATATTAGTGGGTTGTTGTTTCAGTGGTTGGACCGGTGTAAATCATGTCTTGGGATGGAATGCAGGTGCTGGGGGAGAAGGGGAAAGAGCCAGTGGGGGGGGGGGGAGGAGGTAGTTGGTGGTGGGAGGGGGAGGGGGAGAGGAGTACGGTAGATCAGAGGGTAGGTAGTTGATTGGTATAGGACATGGGGTGTGGGGAAAGTGAACGATGAAGGAGGGGAAAAAAAAAAGGTTTAAACTGTGGGGGGGGGGGGATTTAAGGGATGGTTTTTAAAAACAAAATTAAAGATAAATAGATGGAGGGTTTCGGGCTGTAACTTCTGTAGGAAGTTGAGTGAAGGGGATGTGGTGTGGTTGTATGTATGTGTGTGTGTATGTGTGTGTGTTGGTACGGGGACTATTGCCAACCTGATGTGGAAGTGGTGGGTATGTGTGTTTGGTTATTGTTGGATTGGAGATTGATGCTTGGGGGTGTCGTGTGCCCAGTTTGGCAATGAGATGGGATTCTTGAGTTGTGCGTTCAAAGCTTGTCACTCGGTGACTGCCAGAGTGCCATAACTTGGACATGGTCGATGTTGTGTTGAGTGTGGTTGAAGTGTAGGGCGACGGTAGTCGTCTGGGTCGGTGGTGGGCGGGTATCAGCAGGTGTTCAGCGATGCGTGTTTTCAAGTGTGCGTGGATGTTTCCCTAAGTAGCTCTTGCCCCACAGCTGGCAGTGGATGGCATATATAATGTTGTTGGCACTGCCTTGAGAATGTGCGTTTGACTGTGAAGGTGTCTTTGGGGCCCTGTAAGATGGTGTCTGGTTTGGTTGCGGGGGCAGATTTTGCGTGGGGTTTGGAGCAGGGTGAGTAACTGGGTGGTGTAGCTGAGGTTCTGTTCCAAACTGGGACCGCCGAGGAGGTCTTTGAGGTTTTTGTCACGTTTGAATGTGATCATGGTTTGGTATGTAAGGGGTTGTGGTTATGTACAATGTTCCAACTGGATTTGTGGATCCTACTGATGGGGTGGGTGTGCGGGTGGGTAGAGGAGGTAGGCTGTGGGTCTGTCTATCTTGGTTGGATGCTGGGTTACAGAGTAGATGTTCAGGATCAGCTATGGTGCGGCGCGAGTGCTGCATTGATGATGGAACTGGGGTATCCGCGGTTGGTGAAAATTTGTGACTTTTTGGCTGCTTGTGTTGTGAAGTCTTCGCTGGAGCAGAGTCTGCGAAGACGGAGAACTTGTGAATATGGGTTGCTGTTTTAGTGTGTGGGTTGTGGGAGGATGAGTAGTCTAGGTATGCATGTGCTGTCGGTGGGTTTGTAGAAATTGGAGGTTTTTGAGTAGGCCTCTTCAAGGGAGATGGTGATTTGTCTAGGAAGTTGACCGACTGCGAACTAGGTTGTAGGTAAAGTTGGATAGATGATGGGACGGTTCTAGGCAAAGTTGAGGAAGTTGAGGGGTCTTGTTTTGGCATTGCTGTGGCTCCCGTCCATATCGATATCCTTTTGTACAGTTCATGTGTGGGGCCTGTGGTATGTGTTGAGTAGGCGGTGTTCCAAGTGGTCCCATGACGAGCAGGCATAGGTCGGTCCTGTTTGGTACCCCTGGCAACACACTATTTGTGAAAATGTGTGCTTGTTGATTGAAATGTGTTCGGGTGAGTAACTAATTCTGCGAGTCTCTGACCAGTGTGGTGGTGGGGAGTGTTGTTTGGTTGGGGGGGGGCGTTTGTCAAGGAAAAATGTGAGGGCCCTCAGTCCATCGTGTGGGGGATGGAGGTGTAGAGTGACACCACGTCAAGTGTGGAAGAGGAGGGCGGGCGCTGGGTGAAAATGGGGTCTGTGTTGTTACGGTTGATCATGTTGAGTGTGTGGAGTTGTGTCTTTGAGGTATGGTGGGAGGCTTTGTCTATGGGTTGAAGGAGGAAGTCTACGGTATTGCGAATGTGTTCGTGGGCAGCTGCAGGCTGAAACAATGGGTCTGCAGGTGTGTTCATTTTTGTGTATTTTGGGGGAAAGAGTGGTTAGAAGGTGGGCTGTTTGGTGTCTGTTCATAATTGAAGGAGTGTGGCTGTAGTGGGTAGATTGTTGAGTCTGGATTTCTTCTTTGATTGAGTTAGCAATGAGTTTCTGGTGTTGAGGGAGGGGTGTGTTGTGAGTGGTGTGTGTAGAATTTGTGTTGGTCGTTGTTTTTGTGCTTTCTGCTATGTATAGTTGTTTGTCCCAAACTTACAACTTGCCCCACCCTTGTTCTGCTGATTTGATGGGACGATGTTCTGTCGTTCTCTTAGTGATTTGAGGGCTTTTTGTTGGTTTTGTGAAAGGTTATTGCAGTGTCGGACAGAGTTTGGATATGATCCGGTGTGTCATTTTGCATGTTTTTATGTAGAGTTCAACTTCTCTGGATTTGTTTGAGGGTGGTTCGCGGATGCATTGGGGTTTGAAATAGTGCGTGAAGGTGTCAGAGTTTTGGGGGTGGTGGTGGGGGCTGGTATGTTTTCAAGTGTGCCATCCAAACGAAGTTTACTAAAAAACCTTTCTCATCATGTGGTTTTTGGTTAATGGTTGGTGGTGGGTTGGGTTGGGATGAATTTAAGTCCTTTTGTTAAGATGAATTTTCATCGTCAGAGAGGGAGGAGGTGTCAGGATGCAGTAGACAGAATGGTGGTGGTGATCAGCTGTGGTAGTGGGGGGTCAGGATTGGGGGTTGTGGAAGCAGATGTCGGCGAGTAGTTGTTTGTCTGTTTTGTAATTTTGAGAGTTTGTTTTGTTTGGTCTGGTTGCAGTGGTTGTAAATGAGTTGGTTGTGTGTAGGATGAGTTGTCTGAGGTTTGGAGGCAGGGGCTGTGGGCATGATGATTGTTGTTTTGTTGTTTGAAATGTTGGAGAAGGTTGGAGAGAAGTTCAGGTTGAAACTGGCGTGTTTTTCTATGTGCCAACATGAGTTTTACGACTGGCCCAATTGGCTACATTGTACTTAAAATGTGCCCAATTGGCACATGTGGAATCATTGTACATAACCACAAACCCGCCGTTCATACCTAGCCATGATCAAACATTCAAACGTGACAAAAAACCTCAAAGACCTCCTCGTGCGGTCAGTTTGAAAACAGAACCACAGCTACACCACAGGTCACTCACCCCTGCTCCAACCAACTGCAAAATATGCCCCCTCACCAAAACCAGAACCATCTTACAGGGCCCCAAAGACTCCTTCACAGTTCTCAAACGCTCATTCTAATGTCAGAGCCACAACATTTATATATGCCAATCACTGCCGCTGTGTGCTAGATCTAAATAGGGGAAACATCACGCACACTTGAAACACGCATCTCTGAAACACCTGGCTGATATCCGCACCCACTGGACCCAAACCGTCGCCATTACTCTTCAAACTACACTCAACACAACATCGACCATGTCAAAGTTATGGCACTCTGGCAGTCACAGAGAGACAGCTTTGAACGCACAACCTCAAGAATCCATTGCTCATTGCCAAACTGGGCACACTACACCCAAGGCATCAATATCCAAACACATAACAAACACACATACCCTCCACTTCACATTCAGTTGGCAATATCCCCTACCAACACACACACATACCACACACCACAGACATGACACCACCACCACATCCCTTTCACTCACTTCATTCAGTAGGGTCAGCCACCCTCCATCTATTTAATCTTAATTTTGTTTTATTCCTTCCCCTTAAATTCCCCCCCCCACCCCCCCCCCCCCCCCCCCCCCCGCCACCCCCCACTTTACTTTTTTTTTTTCTTCCCATCCTTCCATCTTTAACTTTCCTCCACTCCCCATGTCCTATTCCAATCAATACTACCCTTGATCTACCCCGTACTCCTCCCCTCCCCCTCCCACCACCTACTTACCCCCCCCTGCTCTTTCCCTTCACCCCAGCATCACGCATCCCAACCCAAGTAACATGGATAACACCGGTCCCCCACTGTAACAACAACCCACTATATATTCCACTATCGACCCCACACCGGGACCCACCCACACTAACTTGCAACACACACACACACACACACACACACACACACACACACACACCCACTCACACCACTCACTTTTCCCCCCTTCCCCACTGAACCACTTCTTTTCATTTACCCACACACCTTCTAAACTTTTTTTTTTAAAAAAAAAAACCCCCCCACGCATAACTACCACTACTCTTTCATCACCCAACGAAATCATTTATTTATTATTCAACCCAACCCCTTTTTTTTTTTTTTTTTCCTCAGTCCCCCCCCCCCCCCCCCCCCTTTTTTTTTCTTTTTTTTTTTTTACCATTATTATCAATCACCATTACCAAACCCATCACAAAGAATATCTACACATTCCCATTAAACTAGGACACAACAACCCTATATATTACACACACACACTCCCCCTACGCATCCCCCCCCCCCTCCCTTTCCTCTCCATAATCCCCCATGGCATTTCCGCTTACGGTATTCTCCCCTCCCTCCACATGGACAACAAACGGAGAGTCATTTTTCGTTCTTTTTTCGTTTTTCGTTCTTTGTTTGTTAAATTGTGATTTATTTTTTCGCCTGAAGAAGACCCAAGTGCGTTTGAAATGCATCGTGTCTTGTCATGTGCTTTGTTTGTCAATGTCATGGCGGTAAGAAACAAACTCTATTATTAATTTTTACTTCGTTCGCGCCATCAGTCAACTTCCATTTGTAATTCCGAACTGTTTGTTAAAATGTTCGATGTCCAAATTCAACCTTTTGCCCAATTTGGTGCTGAGATTTTGGGTTTAGATAATCCGCTGTTCATGTAGAAATCTCATAATTCTATTTGCTCTCAAGAAATTTTCGGGGTGCATATGACGATACCAAAACGAATATTTTTTATGGGGAGAGACCAAATCGTTGTCCTATCTATATCAATTCTTCTGTTGCAATGTGTATTAGATACTGGCTAAGATGGGATGAAGAAAGATCACCTGGTAAAGGCCTGTTATATGCTCTTATGAGTAGGACCGCGTTGTTAAAAAGTGGCCGGATTTCTATCATTTGGGACTTTTCGTTGTCATAATAGTTTTGGATTCCTCTGGATAAATTAAGGCGTTGCCTTAAATTGTGTAAATGCTTTTATTGGAGCAGTTACTACAAAGATTAGTAGAAATCGATGCAAAACTGGCTGCTGAAAAATCCAGAGTTATGACACAATATTCATTTTACAGGAACTTTTTTAAACATCTAATTAGCTGTGAGAAATATCTTTCATTAATATTGATAGGTTTATTAAAAGTTATTTGACAAGATGCTATCAGCAAAAACGCTGTGTGTCCTGAAGCCAAAGAGGCAAATGAAGGTGATATTACATTTTTTTCTACCCTTCTCGATTTATGGCGTGAATAATAATTCTGTGTAGACACCCTTGTTCATTTCGGGGGCTGCTTTATTTGTGGCCAGTCATATGAATGACTTGTAAAGAACATTTGATATACCTCTATACAAAGCTTGACAGGCGCACACTTGTGCTCAGTTGAAACAGAAGTTAGTTGTTCAGAAACTGAGCATATTTGATATGCTTACGGTCAGTGCATGTTGTCCAAGGATGTAATGTTGCTTTGTTGTATGAATGGTTATTACCGTCATGTAAGCCCTCTTCAGGAAGGGGCCATGGGATATGCTGATGCGATGCTTCGTTCGTTCGTTTACTCGTCCCCCCCCCCCCCCCCCCCCCCCCCCCCCCTCTCTCTCTCTCTCTTCTCAATATCTTTTAATACTTTAAAACAGTTTTGTTCTTAAAAGAAACAGTTTTGATTCTTTAAGACAAACTCTCGCCCCCCCCCCCCCCCCCCCCCACTCTGTGCGCGGTTGGTTGAGTTTGTGCGCGCGCTCGTGCGTGTGTGCGTCTCGTGCGCACGCGCGCGCAATCCTTTTTACTGTCCATTTTCATTTTCTTTGTCTGTGTTCATTTACAGCACACTTTATTCCTCACCCTAGCTCTATCAGGTTTCTGACCTTTTTCTCTGTCAGAACATTTTTTTTTTGTAATTGAGCATTATAGCATCAACAGGGAACAACATTATTCTTTTTATAAGTTTTTCTAGTTGCAGGAAACTATTTCCTGTCTTTGCTTGATATTGATCCAATGACAAGACACTTATTTTTCTGATTGCTGTCTGTCTGTCTGTCTGTCAGTTGTCTGTCCTGTCTCTCTCTCTCTCTCTTCTCTCTCTCTCTGCTCTTCAGTGTGTAGGAATTCAAATCTTCGATACTGACATTCATTTTCTCTCCACGCGGGTTGTAACAGTCATCAGATTACCAAAGAACAAAGAAAAACAAACACAGACCTGCCCGCCCCCCCCCCCCCCCCCCCCCCCCCCCCCCCCCCCCCCCCCCCCCACCCCCCCCCCCCCCCCCCCCCCCCCCCCCCACCCCCCCCCCCCCCGCCACCCGCCTTTTTGTTTTTCTTGTCTCATGCCTCTCTCTCTCTCTCTCTCTGTCTGTCTGGTCTCTTCTTCTCTCTCTCTTTCAAAAAACATACTTTCTATATCTGATGTACGCTTCAAACAGTGTTGTGGGACTAATGAGAACCATCATATAACCTTCTTTATACGTTCTTCAAAATTATTGCATGGATTTAAGTTCAAATGATGTTTAAATGTATTGGAATGCTCATTTGTATGCCTTCGTTACCCCCTTCTCTATACCTTGTCATGACATATGTTCACCGGTCCACCTTTAATTGACGTTCCTTCATTTTCTTCTTCTTTTCTTTTTCTGCTATTTTAAAAGAAATGTATTTGCGAAGTTGTTTCTCTTGTGTGTGTGTGGGTGTGTGTGTGTGTGTGTGTGTGTGTGTGTGAAAAGTTGACTCTGGTTATTTTTGGAATTGCCTTTTGTATTTCAGGCTAATATTCTTTTATGGTTAGATTGATTCGTTGAGTTTGAAGGGTCACATAGGTTTTTTTTTCTGCTTCATCGAGGGCAAGATGTAAAAAAAGCCTTGCATTGTGATTAGTCTTTATCCCTCATAAAAAAAAAGATTCGTTCGTTCGTTTTCACTCTCTCTCTCTCTCTCTCTCTCTTTCTCTCTCTCTCTCTCTCTCTCTCTCCTCTCTTCTCTCTCTCCGTCTTCAGAATCTTGTTATAACTAGTTATGTACTTCCAACATTTTTGGCGCCTTGCAGCGCCTGTAGTGTGTTCCTAGTTTCAAAAAAGAGTCGTTAACGATGAGGGTCCACTTGTGCAAGCGGTCGGTTTCCTCGCTTGGATATTATAAAAGTTCCTTAAAGCCTTGATTTCTGTATATAGACACCATGCTACAAAACTCGCTCCTTCCCATCCGACACATAATCTCCCTCTCTCTTCGATGTCAAAAAGTTAATCGTGACCCCTTCAACCAACAGTTTAAAATAATATATGTCATTAGCGCCATTTTTTTCGCTTTCAGTAAAAAGGAAGAAGAGTTTATCCATCGAAAATCTGAAACTGTTGAATGCAATAAAGTTAACAGGCATAGGTAAGATGTGAGCGGGATCACAAACACACAGCACGCACGCACGCGCACACCACCACACAAACCACACCACACACACACACACACACACACACACACACACACACTCACCCCACAGTGAGGCAGGCATACAGACAGATAGAATGACACAAAGATTCAAATATGTTAATCTGATGACCTTTTGGGGCATGGGAGACTTGAAACAAATAAAACAAATCGAAATGAAAACAAATTAAAATCCAAATTTTTCCTATAATTAACACTCTGAATGTAATGGTTACACAACTTTACTAAGTTTTTAAAAACTGCGCGAAGTTTAGCAACCACTTTATTACCACCACAAAGCAAAGGTCAATAGCTAAATAAGGACCTTGTGCCATGTCAATTTTCTAAGATTAATATAAAATCTGATCTAATGTCATGATATTTGTTACATTTTCATTACAGCAAGCAATTCATCACCAAGGTCATTGGTCACAGTCGCAGAATCGTTCATCGTGAGGTATTCCAAATCGTCTGCAAATTATTAACATGAGTTTATGATAGCCACAGCAAAAACCGAATCCAGTGGGTATAATTAAACAGGTAACATTTCAATATATTTTTCACGGCGAAACTCTTTAAAATTTCGTAAAATAAAACACTATTATAGGTTAAAAAGCATCATTCCATGCACGTATGTTAAATGTTCGTTCTAATGAATAGGACATTTCTACAGAGACTGTGAACAGGGACGAAAATTTTTGTGTCTCCCCAACACAGTCGAATCCTGTGTTTTTATTCGGACATCCCGTTATAGTAGATACAACCGCTAGAGTAAAACCCTGTTTTCAGTTTAAAATCATATAAATACTTGATATATTATAGATGAATATTTGTTTGCTTGTGGCGAAAGTAAGGATGACCTAAATTTTATCATTGGTGCATGAACTTGACTGAAACAGGATACTTCCTAGTTCTCCATATATCATATTTTTTTTGGGTAGAGACGCTTTAAATTAAAAAAGATGTGTAAAATAAGCTGAAACACTTTCCATTAGCTTTAAATCATATATTCCAGATTTCACGTCATATAAAAGCACAGGCATTACCATGATTTGATTGGTATAAGGCCAGTGCAATGTTTATAGGCAAATTTTGAAATTTGCCTCTTTAATAAAGAAAACATGGTGCATTGCGCTTGGTCATACAAATATTACTTCACATTTATAGAAATTTCCTGTTCTGCTAAAGATTATACCTACATATTTGAAAGGGTGTATATTTCTATAGACTGGTTTCTGAATTGTGTTGTTGTTGGGTTTTTTTTCTAAGCTTATTGCGTCATTAAAGGACTCCATCTTTGTTTTTGCTACATTAACATTAGCTTCCATGTAAGTACTACAACACTGCTTAATAATCACTAGCATGCTGTCTACCGTAACAAAGGAAGCTGCAATAATAACAATATCATCAGCGTTATAAAAGTAAAAGTAACTAAATGTAGCTTAATAAATCTGAGTCAAGAATATTTAAATCAATATTTAAGAAAGCACAGTTACGATCTGTGAGATATAGTTCAAGATCATTCAAATACAATGAAAAGAGCAAAGGTGAAAAAATTTTTCACTTGACGAACCACTCTATAACTGCCAATATATTAGAATGACTTCCATTTATAAAAATACAGCCTTTATTAAATAAAGCAAATTTTGCTGATACGCATATTCGTAATTACTTGCAAAGTTTTCCATTTACAACTTATTGATAAGCTTTTGCCATAATCCCTGCTCCCAAATGAATCAAACGCTTTGTGAAATCAACAAAAAAATCACATATCAATTAAGCTTTTTAAAAACAAATATGATCTGTTGTAGAATGACTTCGTCAAAAACCAGCTTAATTTTCAAAAAGTGTGTTGTTATTCTCGATAAAATTTGTCAAAACGGTATTCAAAATGTTGTGAACAGTTTTCCAACCAACTCAAAAGTGTTATACCCGTATAATTGTTACAGTCCAATTTACCTTTTCCTTCGTATATTGCAGAATAAGTCCAATAAAACCATTCTTTGGTATGGTCCCTGTGTCAAAAACGTTAATAAAAAGTTTAAAATAACTTTTTTTAAGAACGGGAAAATGCTTTGTTTATTATTCATTTCTTATTTTATCATCCCACAAGCCTTTCCATTTTTAAAGTTGCTGTACAGCTTTTTCAACGTCTTCGTCATTATTGGCACACAACACACACACACACACAACACACACACACACACACACCCCACACACAACACTCACGCAAACTCACGCCCCCCTCACCCCCCTCCGCACACACACACACACCCCACACCACACACGCAAGATTTTACAGCTATCCTATTCGTCTTCCCTGGCTTTCAATGACGTGGAAGTGATAGGGGAGTAATTTTTTGAAGTTGCAATTTTTTTTTCAGGCGTAGTTTGCCATTATCAATCTGAAAAAGCGTATTTCATTGAAATTCATCGTATATACAATTGTTAAACTGAGCAAACCCAAATAATTAGGTAGAAATATCCTTCGTGTTATAACAGAAAACGACACATTCATCATTCTTCTGCATTCTAAAGGGGAGAAAGCGATTTTTTAAAAAAAAAAAAAAAAACGATCATAGGGAGAAATGTTTGTTACAAAATAATGATTATGGAGCAAGAGAAACTGAACCCACCCCAAATAATCGGTGAGAAATTGGCAAAATCTTTGAAAAGATATCAACAGAAACAGTCAGCATTGTTTTGCATTTTAATGAAGAAGCAGAAAGAAAGAAAAATTCTTTTCAAGTCATTGGGAAAAACGCTTAAAACAAAAAAAATAAAGGTAGACCTAGAACAAAAAATGTTAAGAACTACACGCACGAGTACAAGACAAAGCGCAACATCTCCGAATATCGTGAATTTAAATCATTCCTTCTTTTCTTGTGCGTACGCTGGGCTGAAACTCCTGCCCACGCCCCCTGTATAGATGGCACGGATTAACCCCCACCTACCGGGCAAAGGGAGTGGAGCTTTGTGTGTATGCCGTTGTTTTTTTTTTTTTTTTTTTTTGGTATCCTGCCATTAAGGCAGCCATGCTCCAACTTCGGGGAAAAGCTCGGAATAAAAACAATCGCTATTGAACACTGAACTTTTAGCGTTTACCGAACAGAAATGCTTGTCCTCCTCTGCAGACTTTTTTTTTTATAGAAATCGTTAAAACGGAAAGAGAGAGAGAGAGAGGAGAGAGAGAGAGGAGAGAGAGGAGAGAGAGAAGAAGAAAGTAAAGAATACAAAATATTAAAAAAACGGAAAAAAAACAAAAAAACAAACAACGAAACGAAAAAACAAACGAACAAAAAAACAACAAACAAACAAAAATACCAACAAAACGCATTGTTGGGGGGTGGGTGGGGTGATCAAGAAAGCTGTGAATCGCACATCAAGTTTTGTGGTATCGGATCATATAGATTTAAGAAATTTCCGTATTACATAATTCTTCTCTCTCTCTCTCTCTCTGTATATATATATATATATTAAATATATATATATATAATATAATATCACTCTTGCTCTGTCTCTCATATGTATCTCTCTCTTTCCCCTCCCTCTCTCTCTCTCTCTCTCTCTCTCTATATATATATATATATATAAAATGGTGTGTGTGTGTGGGGGTGTGTGTGTGTGTGTTTAGTTCAGATTCAGTTCAGTGGATTATTTAATGTCTTTTCATCGCCACATGATATTAGACACTTTTAAAAAATAAATAAATAAATAAAAATAAATAAATAAATAAATAAATAAAAACTCCACACTTAATTTATCTCCACGTGAGTACTTTCAACCACATCTGATATGTGCATGCTTACATAAGTGAAATACCCTAGTATTGATCTTTATAAAAATTTTGCAACCGGTGACTGCGAAATAAACCATGGCAATTTCAGCAACATGGGAACCATATAAACAGTACTAACATTGCCAAAGTTTGTCATCTCAATACCTTTCTCCTGATAGAGCGTGGTCAACACTGAGCATTCAAATATAAGATGTACAGAAATGTTTTCTCTGCAGACACAAGTAATTACCATGAGATATTTAGTGTTCCAAGTATTCAGCCTTAACTTATGAATTAATCTGACAATGTGCCTGGGACACGATGGTAAACTAGACATTTTTTCACTTAAATTCTTCTTATGTATATATTTTTCCATGATTTGGATTAATTCACAAGCGGATAAATCTAAGGGACTGTTTAATAAATTTTCAGCATTTCTATTTGCTCCTTCTTTTGCAAGACTGTCTGCTATTTCATTTCACTTTATACCACAGTGAGATGGGACCCACAAAAATCAATTCTTATGCCTAGAGTTATGACACAATGCAGTAGATGTTTATTTCAAAAAGCAAATCTTTTCTAGCTTTGCAGTCCCAACGCTCTAGTGATTGTAAAACAGATTTAGAATCACACAAAGTAAAATTTTTAGAAAGCAATTGGTGTATCACATATGTAAGTCGAAGCCTTCAGTATTGCATATAATTCTGAGGTATAGATTGAAAACCCCTTTCCTAAATAATATGATTTCCTGACATTTAAAGTTGGTATAATAAAGCCAGAACCACAGTCAGAGGATTCCATTACAGACCCATCGGTAAACACTTTTAATGATTTGGATAGCGTGTTTCTAAATGTTCACGAACTTCAGTTGTTAAAATATTATCATTATCACTTTCTTTATCGAAGTGTATTTGTAATCAAAAGAAGCATTTAGGTGCTCCAAGGAGGCATTGTAGGTACCGCAGAAAATTCTGGTATATCAGTAATATCAATATTACATGTGACATAAAGTCAGATGTGTAGTTTCTAATTGGTTGAATATGTGACATGTTTTTAGACCTCTTAGGAAATCTTTACTGGAATCCATCAGTATTTCTTCAGTAACCGAATTTTCAACAGAAATACTTCTGACAATATATTTGGATACATCCAATGTTCGTTTCTCATTTAGTGGTAATACATTTGTTTCTTTATAACATCTATGAGTGTTTGTATGAACTGGACTCCCAGAGCTAATTTCATGGCCTTACTTCTAAGCTTTGAAATCTAATCAAAAGAGAATTAGGCGCAGAGAAATACACGAAATACACTTCCTGCCCATATGCCCAATTTTGATCGGACTAAAAAATGTATAGATGTAAAAGGGTTTGACAGCCGACCCCATGGTTGACAACATATAATTTTAAGACGTTTAATCTTTTTCTTGTTTTAACAATCAAATGTTAAATGTGTGTTTTCCAGTTCAGCTTAGGAGTTAAAATACGCCCAGGAACTTAACTTTGTTTATATTCCAGAATCTGACCATCTAGCAAAAGCGAGGGTAGTATCTTTGGGTTCTCACCGTTGTTAAACAACAAAAAGACATGTTTTTCCCCAGATAGTTCTAATCCGTTCTTCTTCATTATATAGTAATTCACCCAGTTCCTTTGGTACAACTTTTGTACAAAGTTTACTGTTCTTTTATTGAAATGCTTCCTTAATTTACAGTTAATCCAAATAGCGATATCATCGCATATTGAACACCTCGTTGCTTTTGACATTGATTTAGGAAATCATGGATTATGATTATGAACAACATGGGAGCAATAACTGATCCCTGAGGAATACACATTCTACATTCCTTATAGGATGAGTAAGTTCTTCCAATCCGTGTACATATGCTTCTTTCTGTTAGGAGCTTTTAATGTAATCAAACATCTCCCAGAAATACCAACATTTTTTAATTTGTGCAGTAGCCTTGCGTGCCATACGCAGTCTGGCCTTTTTAACATAAAAAAAATGTAGCCAAAGTACTTTTCTGCGGGGAATTGCTTTTAAGTGACTGGTCAGTTTCACTAAAATGGTCCGGGTACAACACCTTTCGAAGCCCCTTGCTGAACAGGAAACACACCGTTTTTTCACAGTAATATAACAATCGCTTTTGAATATTTTTTTCTAAAAGTTTACCAACATGAGATGTTTAAAGCTAAGGGGGCTGTAGCTATGTACCGCTGTCCTCGGTTTACCTTCTTTGAGTACGGGACTACTACTGAACTTTTCCCGATTCTTGGAATAGTGCCATTAATCCAACATTTTGAAAAATAAAAATATAATGAATACTTATATAGCGCCTATTCTCGGCTAGACGTCTAAGGCCAAGCTCTAAGCGCTTACAATCCACACTCGTTTACACGACGGGCTGCCTACATGGGTAGTGCCGACTGAGGAGCTGCCAGCGGGCCCGCTTCATTCAGTCGTTTCCCGTGTCATCCAGTCAATATCGTTCAATATCGATCATCCCATTTTCCTTACTTCCTTAAATTCTTTCCATTTCTCACGCAGGATGCATGCTATGTGTAACGTGTCATCCATACCAACGGCCAAACTGGCCTACTCTTCCGAAAGTTGGTGAGGGGTTTTACGTGTGTGCAAGATGTTATCATGCGTTCACACACGAACCTCGGGTTTTTAGTCTCCTTCGAAAGGGCTGTATGGGAAAAGGAGTCAGAACCAAAGTTAACTCCCAGGGAAAAAAATACCCCTGTACCGAAAACCCCCGGCGAGGTTCGAACCCCAACCCCAGATCACCAAAATTACAGCAGCGCTCTACCAACTAGCTATTCCGGGTCCCCTGATATGCGAATAATGAATGCAGTAATACTTTCCACGAAGAAGGTAAATGTCTGATGAGTTGATAGGACACTCCATCAAGGCCCAACAGCTGAGTCATGTGATTGGGATAGAATCTAATGCTTCTGATAGTTCTGATAACAGTAAAGGAGAGTTTAAAAATGTTCATTTTCTTGTGGAGGAGCCATGTATATCTTTTTGCTCCTCATGTTTCTGTGACGACGGGATTCTGGCTCAAAATTTTTGACTGGCGACAAGCTGAAAATGTACAAAAAAGCTTTAGCTTTATCCAAAGCAGAAGGAAAATCAGTTTGTAGCTTTATAGGGTATGACTGACTTTTATAGCCATTTTTCATTCTTGACTTTTTTTCCAAACTTTGAATAAATCTTTTGATTCGATACTTTTCGGTTTCCACAAAACTCAACCCAGAACTTCATTTTGCATGAGCACTAATTTTAGAGCATTTATTCTTTCTTGTTTCATGATTATAAAGTTTTCATCTGACTTGTTTTCTTTATCCAGTTTTTTGTAGCTTTTTCGCTTGACTGAAACAGCGAGTCTACATTCTTCTGTCCACCATACGTTGCCTACATATTTATTCCAACTTTTTGTATTATATTTTGGGATAGTCTTTTCAGCTGCTATTAACACTTACTTTTGAAGAAATTTGCATAAAATGTATCTAATCATCATCCTCAATTGTTGATGTAATTTGGCCGACACAAGAAAAGTTTGAAAGGCTTCCAGTTTAAGTTAAATTTGGATTTTGCATTCAGTGGGTAGACATTTCATCAAAATAAATTTCAATAAAACGTAGTGTAATGGAAGATGATCACTCCCAAAACAATCTTTACTGTGGACTGACAGTTATAATTAACTGCTATGTTTGGGGAAACAAGCGATAGATCTATACACTAGACTTGTTGAAACTACATCAGGAAATCTCGTAATTCTACCGCATTTTAATAGAATAAAATTTGAATCAACAATATTTTCTACAAATCTATTAGATGTCACTTATACAACTTGAATCCCCAAAAGGGCGCATGACATAAAGTCGCCGCATAATAATCCACTTCCTCTTTGGAAAAACATATGTTTTAACCAATCTGTGTCATCCTCTTTAGTGACCTTAGGATAGTATACGGACTGAACATTATAAACTATGTCCTATTTACTGTTGATGGCAGCACCTATGGCAAACAGCAGCTTGTTTATCAATAGACACTGGTAGTGGGCTTATATTAGTAAACCAAAGTCAATCTAATGTAGATAGCATTTGCACCTTTTTTATTTACCCCATTGATACTGCAAAGTGAGGGTATATAGTGTAATAATAGTTCTTTAAGTTTGGGAAGCTTTTTCTTTTCCACAGTCAATGACTGGAGCGCTAAAACACAATCCAATGGATTTGGGATATCTTCAGAACATGACTTTCGATCAATTCTTCTTCGCAGCGGCATGGGTGTAGGGTGGAAAACTAGCATTTGTGCTGCGCGGGTATGGCACCACTATTCTGAAGCACTGTAAAAGGTTGTTTTGGTGCTAAGCTCCATAGCAGACTGTAATTTACAGGCATAACTGTAGTTATGCAGATTTATTATCTTCCCGATATTTTGACACTCTTATTGTCATGCACGATATTTAGTCATGAATACACTGTATTATCCGTTCAGAAATAGTGGGTGTAGAGACCTTGTATGTCAGTTAAATTGCCGCTGATAACATTAAGAAACCGAATAATAAACCACATGATCAATTTTTTGTCATCAAGTAATGATTTAAATACAAGTATTTCTGACAACAGAACCACAAGTCCATTGCAAAATATGGTTTAAATATGTAACATTTCATGAGAATCTAACTAACAAAAATCATTTTTAAAAGTTTAAACATAAAAGTATAAATATGGAATGGGGGTGGGGGGGGGTGGGTGGAGAGGGAGAGGGTACACAGAGTCCAGCCGGTGATGACAGCACTGTCATCAGAACCCATGGTGGGCGGGAACGGCGGAGGGTAAGAACCCTGGGCTGTGATGGTGAAGAGAGGGGGCTGATCTCCTCCGGGCTTCTCCCATAACAGGCGGTGCAGATGCTCCTAAGGGTACGGCCATCACGCTCGCTCCTCTAGCTGTCGGATTGATCTCATCTGCAGTCAGGTGCCTGTTGTCTGTAGCATTCAGATTTGTGGTAGCTTTCAAAATCGATATTATCTCAGACAAGAGTCTGTAGTTGTCATGGCATTGAATAATTCCTACTCTTTGTGTCAAGGGCAAGAACAGAAAAGCCTTCATTCTGGGCCACCTTCGCCCTCAACCAGTTTCGGCGAAAGTGGCCTCAGAATAAAGGTTTTCCTGTTCTCCTGACAAGTAAGACTTCAAAACTAAAAATAGAACGATTATCTAGCAAACAAACATATCTGTTTAGGGTAATCCGTTTTCAATACTAATTTTACTAAACTTTTTTAGATTTTTAATTTTTGCTTAATCCTGTTTTTTCCTGATCATTTTCAATACATCATTTTCGCAGCAAACATTTCTTTCAAATGAGTCTATGTCTTTCATGTGAAATAAAACTACAGTCTTTAACGTTCTCTAAAGTCTTTTACGAAACTGAGTTATATTATTTGACAAAAATCCCAATGTGGTGTCTATGTTCCACACACTTATACTCAGCTTGTCTTCGCTGAAAGCTATTTCGTCAAAGTGTATTCTCTTTTTAAACTAGACTCTTACTGCCGTACAGTCATCTATAATAAATAGTGTCGGCGTTGCCTTCAAACAGTCTATAAAACGTTCTAAACACTCACTCAGTTTAATGCTGGGATCAACTAAATATATGTCATCAACTGTCGCATATAAACCTTCTATTATGATATGCTTAGTTTCCATTTAAGTGTTGGACAGAGAACCACAATAAGGGGTGATTAAAATTATATACGATAACCTGTTTGTAATAGTTCTAGGCAAATAAGTTTTTCCACAACCAGTCTGCCCACAAATCATGAGTCAATAGGAGTTTTTTGTCATAAAGTTTAAACTGCTCCATATTTTTTATAACAGAACTAATCTAATCCGGTTATTTATTATTATCATGCCCTGTGTTAAAACTGTTCAGTATAATAAAATCCTATAAGGTCTAAATGTGTAAGATTAATCCAATTCAGTGCTGTAAGATTGTTTCTAATTAGACTAATATTGATTTTGTTGCTTGTTGTTATGACCTTAATATCCTCACCATTGTGAAGAATGACAACATACTAAGACTGTCAACTTCTAAGTTTTGCCAGCTATTAGAATTCCTTTAAAAAGGACGTCACTAACGCCCACAACCCCTCCCTCTCCTGATCTTTTAAGACAGAAATTTCAAATATTATTGTGAACGTGTCCCTAATTTCTTTGCCATGAACTTGTAATTTTTGTAGAAGCTTCTTTTAAAACCGCTTCTACTCTGTGGAGGATGTACTGTTTTTCCCATACGGCTTTATTTCAATCTCTTTCCGACTATTGTCATCTGGCATAAGACTTACATGTAAAGGGCCAGAGTTGAATGCTTTTCTGAAACTTTTTTGACGGCTAAAAATATGTAAATGGGCTTATGAATTCAAATTTTATTTCCATTCTAAATATGGTTCTAAGTGCCATTGAGGTCAGGTTTTCGAACTATTTATATATTCATACTGGCCAACATTATTTGCCTCTAGATTGCGCAGTTGTTCTAGTTTAGGAAACTTTTTGCTGTCGCTAACCTCTTTGCGTTTATAATCACCATTTTTAGTGTACTCAAAACCATACAAAGCGCCTATCTCACCGTTCTGTTCAAAGTCCGCAACGTCTGCAAGGTCTTTTAATTCTAAAGTTATACACCTCACAGGCGCTAATGTAACTCCCGGTTCTTCTGGCCCCCCGCGACATTATTTTTAGTAACGTATTATTTTATTTCCAAAACAATGTGCGGGTTATCACATTTTACAACTTTTCCTGTTTTGTCTGCGATTTTTATATTAAATGATCCGACCCTCCCACAAACTAATCTTTTAAACTGTAAATTAGGGAATTGTATAATTTCATAATCGCAATATGCAGCTTTCTCCCTGATGGAAGAGCTCTTAAAACAGTTGAGGGCCTTCCGTCATATAAGTTTTCATCAGTGGGTCAGCTCATCCAAATGAACATAGAGTAATGAATGTAATGCAAGATTGAGCGGATTTTCTCCCTCATAAGTAGTTTTGTTTGGTGTAACTCTAAATCTATGATTGTTAGCTTCAAAGCCTAACATTTTAGCTAGCTCTACATCAAAAAGGTAATGTGCTATTTCTTCTTCAGGTTGAAAGTTAACATTGTTTTTAGATTCGCATTGTTAAGTTTGAGAGTAATGTCAAAGTTACTCATTGCTTCTTTTAGTGAGCAAAACCCGTAATAACCATCAGCTATTGTTAACTGGCTAACTTTGTTCCCTGTTTTGTCAACTTTTAGAACCGTATTATTCTTCCTGGATTCACTTATATTAAACCATACGACTTTGTAGAATATTTCATGGAGCGCGACCGTTCTGGTTCCGCATTCGTTATTAATAGCATGTTCTAAAAAAAAAGGAGGGTTTTGATTTGTTATTGTTACAAACTTTTTTTAAAACAAATTAAAAAATGAGTGCATTCAAAAAATTTGGCGCAAAATATTCTTTTGGGGCCCGCATACAATCTTAAAAATATAGCAACTGACACCCTCGACATTGCTGTGCCCCAGACGGGGCCTCTTTTATAAAAAGGTGATTTTCCCCTTTAAGCGATATTTTAAAACCCCCCTTTTGAAACGAGCACATCCAGAAACGTGGTTTAGTCATCCGATGCATTTTTTATCAGAACCATTTTTAAACTTTGCTGTTTTTTGCGCTCAACTGGTGGGAGTGTCGTATGCTGATATTTAAATCACCACGACCTTTTGGTGGGGTCAGTGTACAGATTTCATTTCTATTACCCCTTCAGACGTTTTTGACTAAATTTGAAAGCGCCTTTCCCCAAATGACAAACCGTTTTTCCACTCAGAAACATAAGACTAAAGGGTTTTTAAAAAAGGATCTGTAACAAATTTCAATTTTAACATAAAGACGGGCTTTAGAAAAAATTTGGGAAATCAAAATAATGGCCTAGGCCATTTTTTTTCAGGGCACGCCAAAAAAGTATAACTTGACGGGTTCTCCTTTCAAAATTGTTCACCCCGGCCATAGAGCAAAGATAAAACAGAAATGGACAACTTTTTACTTAGACACTTCTAAGGGCCAAACTAGGGGGGGGAAATAAAACGAAAAAACGACTTATTGTATTATTTTTTTTTGGTGTTTGCTGGGGCGCAAGCACGGCAAGACGGCATAACTGCCCTTCTACGGGTTTTGACGCACAAAAAAATACTTAGAAAATTTAGAGGACGCCATTAATTCTACAGTTAAATTTCCCTTTCAAGTATTCAAAGGTACCCAAAATGTTTTACATACGCAAGATCGAAGTAGATTTGCGTTGGACTGGTTTTTAAAAGCTGCCTTCTGACCCCAGACTCCAGGTAGGAATAATAATAAACTATAATAAAGAAATTCTTTTAAGCGGGCAATGAACAGGGTTGGGGAAAAACGACATAAATTTGGCCCCTAATATTTCAAAAAAATAAAAAACGCCCAAAATTAAATCATCTAATTCCCGAAGTCCCAAAAACCCCCCAAAATCATTGAGACTCGGCAAAGCTTGCGGACTTGTTTGCGATGCCCCGAATAGAAAAGACACGCTTGTTTTGGATTAACGGCATAGGATTTCTTGGTCTTTATCTTACTAAATAGTAGCCCAAAATATTAAGAGAAATAAGGTCCTAGTGCTCGGCCCTAAAACCCAAATACTTTGCTTGCAGTAGACAAAAACCCCCCCGACAAAGCCCCCCAATATGCCAGGTAAAGAGTTTTTGCTTTACCCCGCTAAATTTTTTAATAAATTCGAAGATGATCAAGTGTTTTTTTTTTCCCCTATTTATCAGGCGGAGCGTGGCGGCGGAGGCACTGGGCTTTTTACCTCCACGCGCCTTAATAGCCAAACACCCTGTACTTATTGAAATCCCAGGCTGTTATAACGCTTACTAAAGTGAACCTTGCTCTCTAAACAGGGTTTTGTATTGTTTGCTAGGTGTGTCTTTATATAAAATTTTTTATAAAATTTTTTTCCTTTTCTATTTTACTTGAGTTCGTTAATTGGTCCGGTTAGTAGTTAGCACTTTTAGTCTTGCGATCTTTCTTGTTCAAGTCTTTTAGTCTTTGTCTTTTTTCTTCTTTTAATCTCAGCCCCACGATGCGGTGTCGCCCCAACGAGTTTTTTTTTTCTCTTTTTTATGTCATCTGTTCACCTAGTTTTTGTAAATTGTTTTTTAATTTGCCCTGTCCCCAAAAAGCTGACAAGGGCCGCTATTTTTTCGCATGGGTACGGGGGGGTCGTGTATAGTTTTTAATGCTTTTTTTTTCTGAAAAATGGGGTTTTTGTTTTATTGCATTATTATTTCATCTGCCGATTTATTTAATTCTTTAAATTCCATGTTTGTATTTGGGTAGTGTGGGGTTCTTGTAGTGTGTTTTGAAGTTTAGAAACTGCCTCCCTATCTAATTTTGGTCTAGCAATGCCAAGGCGATTTTGATCTTTCACACTGAGTCTTTGTATAATTGTACTCTTGGCTAAAAACTTTGATGGGTCTGGTTTAGTTGTAAGCCGAACAAATTCTCCTTGATCGCCCTTTACAAACAAATGACCATCTTCTAATTCAAAATCATTTGGGTCTATAAATTCGGGAGGTTCTTGACCTAAACTTTGTAAAATGCTCCGACCGTACTTTCTGTTAATTCACGCCGCATTGAGAGCGCTGAGCGATGCCGTGTTAAAGGGATCATTTCACTCATATCGTCTCCAGGGTCAAAAACATCATAATCTTCTTCATCTTCAATTCCTGCCATGTTTTAAATAATTAACTTTTTATTTTGTTTATAAAAAAAATGCCACAAGCACATGGCTCGATTCTTGACCCGTATAGAAGACTGAAAGAACCCTATGGCGTGAAGGGAAATAAGCGGAATATTACTGTTCCAAATAATCCATCTACTATTGATGCGGATCAAATTCTTACTGTCAAATTTCCAGACCTAGGGGCGGATGAAGTGATTGTGCCGGGCTCTGCACGTCTTACTTTCAAAATAGAACTCGCTTCAACAACAGACCCAAACAGGACAGTTGTACAGAATCTGGGGCGGGCAATCGTTAAGAAAATTTCTATAAAACTTGAGGGGCAAGAAATATTTTCTTTACAACAATGCAGACATATTTTTAACTATTCTGATCTATGGCTAACTGGGAATGAAAGGGCCGATCTTGCGTTTCAAGGAATTGAAAATGAAGAAGCGCTAAAACATAGAATAGGCGCCGCAGATATTAAAGACGGCAAAAGTATGTAGCTGTAAATTTTGCGTATAGAAATCGCTTTTCCATTCCCTTAGATTTGAGTTGTTAAAAGCGCATGCACCATACTTTCAAGGAGCATTAAAAGACAGATTGTCATATGAACTAACTTTTAACGAATACAAACGTGTTATCAAATCATCAGACACCGAAGCAAAGTACAGCATTTCTGACATCTCGTTAGAGTTTGACGTTGTTAGCAACCTGATTTAGCAAAGCTGATTAAGGACCAATATCTGTCAAGATTAGCAATATATTACGAAAGAGTGATTCATCATACAACATATCCCAGAAGCAGGGCAGACACTATATGGAATTTTAGTTTTAGCACCACAGCACATTCGCTTAAAGGTATTTTATTGCTGTGCGAAGATGAAGAACCATTCAAAAGAGCAAGCGAAAAGTTTTTTAATCCTAAAATAACGAAAGTGCAATGTACAATTGACGGCAGTCCTAACCAAATCTACGCTAGCGGGCTTAGACCTTATCATCATTTTGACGAAATAAGAAAATTGTTTGGGGGTGGGAGGGGTATGAAATCCAACAGCAGACCTAGTGTCTAAGATTTACATCTTCACAATGTTAGGCTTGATGATTATTTAACAACAAATACGGTTTTATGGATTGACCTAAGGTCAACAGAGGATAATGAGTTGTATGGAAGCGGGAGAAAAGTGGAGACGTAATAAACATTCAAATTGATAAAGAAGAAGAAGCCGATAAACCGCTTAATGTACATTTGTTTTTAATATATGATGCGCAGCTGAATATTGAAAATAACAGATTAGATTATGTATTCTACTAAATTATTTTTCATTTTATAAAAAGCATGTTGTTAATGGTTTATCAAATGTGCCTACAGCACCGAGTCGCCAGGCGAAGAGATAGCAGGCAATTTGTGTTATAGTGAAACCCCTGACGTAAAAAACCTGAAGATTAACAAACATTACACAAATGCAAACAAAAACTAGTGCACGGACCTTTCAAAATACCAGCAAAACCAAACGACGGTTATTTGCCTGCCTTTAATGCTTGTTACTTCTGTTTAATACTGGAGCATCAAACTATAAGTGCTCTATCAGCAGGAACGAGTGTTGGTCTCTTACGCAACAGGCATAGGCGCCCACCCGCAGCTTTTACCTTAGGAGGTTTGTCTTTAGCTCTCGGTCTGTGTTCATTAGCTGTAGGTGCTGCTAGCAAAAAATTTAAAAACTATAACTCAAAAGCACACAGCTTGGTTCAACTATAAACAGCTAAAACTTAGTTCGTTCAAAATGACAATTTACAATAAAATAAAGCGCTTGATGACTCATACATCACGGATGAAGCAATTTAATAGTTTACAGGCTTGATTTTGATGACTACAAAAGAAACAAGTTGATCTTCAAAGACAGGACGGGGAAAGTTTTCTCCAACAGCCAGACGCCGAGCAGATAAAAAGAGGATGCTTAAAAAAAGTAAACGAGACATTAAATCTGTTCCTAAACAGCCACATTAACAACTCCAAAAGGCATGCTTTATACTTTTGTTTATGAGACCAAGCACAAAAAAGGCCGTCGTCGATATTGATTTGCATTAAGTATTTTTTTTTAATTCTAAATAAAATTTTGGCTTAGAAAAGAAAGACAGCATGGTAAGATATAGAGGGACAAGACGAATTGGTTTGAAGGAATGGCTCGAGAGCGAGCGTTTATCAAGAGCACTGTTTTGATATTGTTTAGAAGTTATTGACCCAACAAACGTACAGGCAAGCGTGCTAACATGCAATTTCTCAAGTTCAGGCAAACTAACAATAGACCCGCCAGTTAAAGTAATGTTAACTGTTTTATCGACTATTTAACAATTAATGAAGAAAGAAAATTAGAAGTCTGAGGTCTCATCTAAACAGCAGATATTCTCGCGCAGCCATCACATGACTTACACCGGTTGGAGCAGACGAACTGCTTACACAGTTGACGCTGCAGCGGAAGAGATAAAAAGAGAGGTATGGAGGTCAGAGGGCGCAGTTCTTAGAGATTAGATTAAACAGGCTATGTATGCACCGTTGTAGGCAAGCGCTACATTTCAGCTACCCTCGGTGAGTTGGGTTCAAGAGAGCAGTTTTAAACATAAAGATTCAGACGACAAATGTTTCATGTGGTGCGTTCTTGCAAGGCTGCATCATGTCCGCGAACACGCAGAAAGAGTGACTAACTATCGGCAATACACCAAAGATCTTAACTTTAATGGAATATCCTTTCCTGTTAGTGTAGACCAAATTGATCAGTTTGAAGAACAAAACAAACCAATAACTGTTAATGTATACACATGGGATGAGGAAACAAATTTGGCGCCAATTAAAGTGTCCAAGAACAGCCCAACAATAGGCGAACCAAACAAAAATCATGTTGACTTACTCCTAATGTCTTCGCCAACAGGCTACCGCATTACACATTGATACGAACAATGAGTAGACTAATGCAGCATACTTCAAAAGATCATGGCAAACAAGAATTCTGTAGAAATGTTTAACAAGAATGCCATCTGTTCAAGCTGCGAGCGAACATAAGAACATTGTAAAAGTTCTGTAGACTGTAATACAGAACTAATTACGCCCCCACTGGATCTAAGTTAGTTTTAAGAACTGGAAAAAAACTGCAACATTCTCCATACGTAGTTTACGCAGACTTCGAGTCGCTTATTGTTCCTTATGAAGGGCCAGCACCACAAAAACTTCGAAAAACAGTCTTAATGAGTAATCATCAGATTTGTTCATTTGCTTTCATCGTTGTCAGGTCGGATGGCGTTCATTCAAAGCCAAAATGGTATAGAGGGCCTCATGCAGCACAGTACTTCTTAGAACGCATGCAGCAAGTGCGCAATGACTGTTCTAATAATTTAAACTTATCTGAAATCATAATGACACCTGAAGACCAACAACAGTATGACTCAGCCACACATTGTTGGATTTGCGGTTTAGGTCTCTCATCAAACGCAGAGAATCCAACAGTAAGAGACCATGATCACATTAGCGGAAAGTTCAGAGGAGCGGCGCATAACAAATGCAATCTTCAACTAAAGTTTGATCCAAAGACATGGAAGCTGCCCATCTTCTTTCATAACTTGCGAGGTTACGACTCTCATCTTATAATGAAAGCAGTAGACGATGCTTTTAGGGTGTCATGCATTGCACAGTCATCAGAAAAGTACATGTGCTTTAATCTGAATAACATGTCTTTTTATGATCTATGCAGCACATGATGGGATCATTAGAGGCACTGGCTATGTCCTTAAAGTCCTGCCCAATAACGGAAGAAACATTTTGACTCAACTCTTGTTAGAAAGGGCGTTTACCCTTATGAGTACATGAACAGTTGGGAAAGGTTTGATGAAGACACACTTCCTCCTAAAGGCGCGTTCTTTTCTAGTCTCAGAGGAAGGACATCAGTGATTCTGATTACCAGCATGCTCAAGATGCGTGGCAGAAGTTAGATTGTAAAACGATGGGAGACTATCATGACTCCTACTTAATGGCAGATGTATGTTTGTTGGCGGATATTTTTGAAAATTATAGAAAGACCTGCAATGAAACATTATAGCTTGGATCCCGCGCATTACATTTCTGCGCCCGGGATGAGTTGGGACGCTTTCTTAAAGTTTACAGGAATACAGATTGATTTATTGTCGGATTTACCAATGATTCAGATGATTGAAAACGGATTGCGTGGAGGAATTAGTATGGCGTCGCATCATTACTGTAAAGCAAACAACAAATACTTGGACGATTATGATCCGAGTAAAAGGTCTAACTATCTTATGTATTTAGATGCAAACAATCTGTATGGTTGGGCAATGGCGCAATCACTTCCATTACGTAACTTCAAGATGTACACAGGCGGCGATCCGAATAATATTCAAAAGGCATTAAAGTGGTTAGGCAGTTTAACGCTGATCAGCAGCCGTGGTTTCATTCTAGAAGTTGATTTAGAATATCCTTATGAACTCCATGACCTGCATAATGACTATCCTTTAGCAGCAGAAGTCTAAAGATGGATCCAAGAGAACCACCTAACTTGTGCCTAATCTTCGAGGCAAAAAAAATTATGTCTGTCATTACAGACTTCTACAATTTTATTTAAGACATGGGTTGAAGTTGACAGCAGTTCATCGCATAATTGCTTTTGATCAAGAACAGTTCATGAAACCATACATCATGAAGAACACTGACCTCAGAACTAAATCCACAGATGCTTCAGAAAAAGACTTTTCCAAGCTGATGAACAACAGCTGTTTTGGAAAGACTATGGAGAATCCGCACAAGCGTAAAGATGTCAGATTGGTCACCAGAGAGAATGAAGCAATTAAGCTGACTTCAAAACCTAATTATCAGGACTTTAGAAGATTTCATGATCAGCTTTTTGGTATAATGATGAAAAAAAAGAAAGTCAAATTAGACAAATCTGTATTTATTGGGTTTACTGTTTTAGAATTATCAAAGCTTTTGATGTTAGAGTTTCTTTATGACTACTTTAAGCCTCGTATCCTGAGTCCAGAGTACTTTACACAGATACAGATAGTTTTGTTATAGATATCCCTACTGAAGACATCTATAAAGACATGGAAACCGAAGTAGCTAAAGGGCATGCGGGGTGGTACGACACATCCGATTACCCTAAAGATTCGCCTTTACATTCAATTACTAACAAGAAGGTTTTAGGAAAGATGAAGGATGAATTATCTGGAAAGGTGATCAAGGAGTATGTGGGGTTAAGATCGAAAATGTACAGTATTTCGAGCCAGGAGAAAATCATTAAGAAAGCAAAAGGAATATCTCGCAGCGTTGTGCAGTCAAACATATCGCATGACAACTACAAAGAAGCATTGTTTGGCAATAAGACTTTTCATCATGACAACGTAAAACTGCGATCTAATCTACATGAGATCAACACAACTGTTGTAACAAAGAAGTCGTTAGATAGAACAAACACAAAACGGGTGTTTGTTAATCCAGAGTTTTTCATATGCAATCGGGCACTGGAGGACCGCATAAACAGGGGTTTTTATATTTTTCATCAACTTTTATTATAAGATCAATCATAGCTTCATCCAATTCATTTAAATCTTTTCTCATGTTTGCTTGACGAGTTCGAATTTTTTTTATTATTTCAAGATATTCTTTTTCCCAATTTGGGGGTTTGAGTTGTAGGTGATCTGGATGATTTAGCATGCATTGATTAATCCTCGAAAATGTTTCCTTAATAGCATTACACGTCTGAAATGATTCCCGTATCATTTTCAAGGTCTCTTCCTTTACCATTCTTGTTTCGTTCTGCGCTTCCTTCTGGCCTTCCATTTTAAACCAAAATATGTTTACGTAAATTAATTAAAGCGGAACGGTGCCTGGCGGGATTATCTGCAGTTCTTCTTCACAAAAGATCTTTGAGGAGCTGGTTGTTTTGTTGTGTCAGTTTCTCGTAAATAATACACGGGCGGATTCATTTTTACAATTCTTTTTATTTCATATGGATCAACACTCCAAACTGGATCGGTTGCCCTGATGCGAGTGTCCCCTTCTGCTTCTCCCGGTAAATAAAGGTACCTTACTTTCAAACCAAACGGTAATAGTTTGCTGGGTGTACTGGAGTCTTCAGCAACATTTATTGTTTTTCTTTTGATTGCTTGTACTGGTTTTAGCCCTTTAAATTCTTCATTATTCATTGCGCGCAAAAACTGAGGGCAGTCTTCTAACCCATTCTGTGTTGCGAGAATTGTCAATCAGCTCTCTGTGATACTGGTAGGAAAAAAGTCTTTCGGCTAACTGTTTGTTAAAGTTTTCAACTAAAGCCTGTGATCTGTGAACTCCCGGAATGCCTCTTCTAATAGTAACTCTGTGTTTTAACAATAATTGATTCACTTGGCCTTTAAATTCTTTTCCATCATCAACTTGAATCATGCGAGGGTAAGTTAGCGGGCCTCGTTGGTATATTAGTTGTATAGCAACAGCAACAGCAGAAGCACTCTTTTGTGTTAATGGTTCTGCATCTTTGTACCTTGAAGCTATGTCAATGACTGTGAGTGCGTACTTAAATCTTTTTCGTCTAATCCTATCAGAGGGTAAATATAGAAGATCCATTTGATGGGTGTCGTTTGGAGTTGTGTTCACAAAGTGTGGTCTCTGTATTCGTCTAGGGGCAGGTAAATAAAATTTGCCAAATCGCTTGTTTAGATAACCATTCTTTTGCTGTTTGTTCACTAACTCCTGCCGCTTGGCTTAGCTTTTGTATTGCTGTGATACCCTTCCAATATCCTTTGGGCGAATAATAGATTTTGTTCATTTTTTATTCAGCCAATATTATGTGCAACAAAATACACAACGGTCATACCAACGACAATAAACCCGATTTCTTGCATCTTTTGTTTTTCTGATGGTTGATAAAAGTCACTGAATTTTGGTGGGGGCAATGTCTGGACCGGTTTGCCTGTTACTAGATAATATTCTTTTATTGCTTGGTCAACATTTTTAAATGTGTAAGCTGCATGCCCCTGTTCTTTCAGGGTGTCATTAATAAAATCTAACTGCTCAAGTCTCTGCCTTTCATAGGCGTCTTGTGCAGCTGCTAGTTGCTCCATAGCTTTGTTATGCCTTTTTCTCTCGCTGTCATTCCCCAGTTTACTAAATGCAAAATTACTGCCGCTAAAGCAAGCGCATTCACCACAGCGCCGCCTATCATTATTGCGAGTGAAGCCATTTTTTATAAATGTATTTTTTTCTTACATATTTATATTGTCTGGAATTATTCCTTGCTTAACTAGAAAATCTTTCGTGGCAACCGAAGCTGCAATGATAGCAATCAGCTTTGCTGAATCCTCAAAGTCTAGTTTGCCAAGATCTGCTGGTTTAATTCTTAACAAGCTTTTACCAAGCATCGTGTATCCTACACTTAGCCCTCCAATAACAGCAGAATGGTATACAAGGTTGGTAACAGTTTTTTCGGTGCTCATTTTTATAAAATAAAATAATTATAATTATTAAAAACATGAACAGTGATGATCTCCTACAGCTACAAGGCAGCCTAAACCTTCCTGAACTTATGAATGACCAAGTTGATGACCAAGCTATTATGCCCAAAAAGGAGAGGCTGTATTCTTTGGCAGCATGTGGGAAAACAAAACAGTTCCTCGGAACTGAATTCAGCATTGAACAGATTCAACAGATGTCGCCGCAAGACATTATAAAGTATCATAACAGGTATGAAGCGCAGCTGGGGTCTAGAATGGTAAAAAGCGTTGGGCAAACGGTTCTTAGTTTGTACACTAAACTAATCAGTAGATTTGCTCCATTGATTCTGAACAAGATCTTACGTATGATTTAACGCAAGATCCAGTTTTAACAAAGTCATTAGAGTCTCTAGGGTGTGATTTATACTATAGATTTGGAACATTGTTATCGCCATTAATCATGGGATTAATAACTTTTAATCATATAGATTTTATTTCCCTTCAAAATGAGCGAGCTGGAAAATCATCAGAATCAGAAAACACTGAATCAGGTGGAGAAAGTAACCAAGCCAGAAAATCAGCAGAAAACGCTGAATCGGGTGGAGACCATTAAAAATCCCGGGCGTGTTGAAGCAGGAAAAAAATTAGCAGAGTGGAACAGACAAAAAAAATTAATGTTACAGAATATGACTCATCATGAAAACATAACACCGCCAACGCCAGAACAAGTTGATTCAATGCCAGCTATAAAAACTCCATGTGATACAAGGGCCCCAAAGTCTTCATGGAATATTGAACTAAAACTGTTGCCATTTTTGGCGCTCTTGCTGCTGTTGGGGGCAGTTATTACGGCTATAAAATATATAAACAACGCTGGCAAAAACAAAAGCCCAAACAATCTCCACGCTAAATACAGAAGCCGAACACAACTGCACGCCAAAACCGCCAATAACAAAGCATCATTTTGATCCATTTATAATGGAATAATATTTTAAGAACTTAATTTTAATTTTTTATAAAAATAGAACATGGCGTATTATAAAATGATGGTGTCAATAAATAAAGACAGGAGTCTATAAAAGACATTTCCATAGACCAGAATTGTAATCAATGCGGTTGCTTCGGATGTAAGACCTTCCTTAAGATCTATGCAGAGAACGCTGAGCAAGACATCCTCAACGATGACGCGTTTTTTGAGGCGTGTGTGTACTATATTAGACATCTACTATTTAAGATAAAAACATAGATTGTATTTTTTTGATAATTATAAGATAACTTAATAAGACTTAGTTGTACTTAAAGGATGGACTTAATCAAGAACTTATCAAGAACTTGATCAAAAACTTATTAAGAACTTAATTAAGAACTTGATCAAGAACTTATTAAAAACTTGGCGCAACTTAATTAAAAACTTAGAAGTAACTTAAGTAAGAACTTGGGGATAACTTGAGAATGACTTAAGGACAACTTAGAAGTAACTCAAGTAAGAACTTGTGAATAACTTAAGTTAAAAACTTAGAAGGAACTTGAGTGTGTGCATGCGTGGGTGGGGGGTGGGGGTGGGGGGTGTGCATGCGTGGGGGCAGGACAAAACAAACAACAACACAAACAAACAACAAACACACAATAGACAGTCCAGGGGTGGGGGGTGGGGGGACGTGCGTGCGTGGGGTAGGCCAAAACACACAACAAACAAAAAGTAGAACTCCTAGGGCCACTTCTTGCTTTGTGACTAAACAGGTTGTGTCTCGCGCGCAACTCAATCAACCCCAAGTGATCACTAGGGTCGTTTGGCCTAGTTTGCCGTGAGCTTTGCTGGTGCTGCCGCGCTTTGTAGTCAAGCGATCACATAGGGTGTTTGACCTAGTTTTGCCACCGAGCTTTGCAGGTGCTGACGTCATTGGCGGCAAGCGATCACATAGGGTTGTTTGGCCTAGTTTGCTGTGCCCCTCAGAGTTACAGCAGTAATTGCTGTAGCCAAGCTTTTATGGCAGCTCTAATCGCCAGTAGTAGTACATCCGGCATTGTATATTAAAGCATTTATATGAAGATAGTGCTGGCCACACACTACTCCTCTCCATACTGGTAGATGTACTAAGGTCTGCCTAACCCTATCTAGTTTTGCCAGAACATTCGAAAATCGCCATTCAGTTGCATAAGGGCACACTTAAAGGCAGATGAACTGGTTAGAATTAGAAAAGTAGAAAAGTATACACATCTTAATACACAGATCAGCTTGACGCATGAACACTGAATCTGCAGTTAACAATCAATCAAGTCTGATACAAACTGAGAACATTTTTACTTGGGAGTAACAGCAAAAATGTTTCAATTATAAGTTTTTTAGCATACGAATCAGTCGTGTTTACCTCCGCCATGTTTTTTAAACATGGCTTTAGCTGTCTCAAGCCAGCTCCCAACAATCAACGCGTGATGGTTTGTTTTGCTTCGGCCACTTTCAACAATGCAGCGCCATTTATTAGATAAGGAACCATCTCATCAATAGTCAAACACGTATTAAAACTTGCTACATCTTGTTTCATTTCCTTGAACCAACAAACCTTTAAGATAGCGTTCATTTCCAAAGCAGTTAGTTCACTTTTTCGTTTTCTATAAAAACAATCTCTCCGGTTTCACACATGCTTCGCCTAATTCTTTCAACAAATACTCTAACATGCAGTTAAAGTAAAACTTATGGCCTCGAATAACAAACCTGTTCTTCAGTAACGTTTCAGCCATTTTAAAATAACACAATTAAAACACAGTGGCCACAACAGAGCGCAGTCGAAACACAGCCTTCTTGTTCAATAGTCCAAGCAACAATGGCAAACCCAGTCGTGTCACGCGACAGCCTCAATGCGGTGCGTCGACGTGGCAATCTCGAATTTCTGATGCAATGTGTTGCAACCCGGCCGAGTGTGCTTCGTTTACACAGCACAGGCTAGGCTGGTTGCAAACTGCCGCGAGCCGTAAATTAAGTGATCGGGTTTTAGCCCCGTGTCTGCCTGTCTGTGCAAAGTTTGTAGGCAGAAATTAGTCAGAAGAAGTGTGCGGATTTTATGACATTTAATTGAGAGAGAAAGAAAGAGAAAGAGTGTGCGTGTGTTGTGTGTGTGTGTGTGTGTGTGTGTGTGTGTGTGTGCGACGTATTTTGTGAAACGCAGAACACGTATGTCTATAGCTCCGTGTGGCGAAGGATTGCTTGCTACCTTATGGCGCCATAATTACAGGTCATAGGATCCGTCCAGGGCCACGTTACATGGTACTGCCTGCCACAAACCCCAAGCCCTCTAATTAGGGGTGTTCGCACAGGGTCTCAGCCAAGTTTTAGTTTGGTGACTGTCTCCGCAAAAATGATAGTATTGAAAATGACTGTATGCGCGAAAATGATTAGGAAAACATAGTTTGAAGTCTTACTTGTCAGAGAACAGGGAAACCTTTATTCTGGGCCACTTTCGCCCGAAAATGGTTTGAGGGCGAAGGTGGCCAGAATGAAGGTTTCCCTGTTCTCTAGGGCTTTATTTCTCACTGGCGCAGCCTGACTTACTACTATTTTTGCTGTTGGAAATATTTTTCTCACCGTTTTTATGCCTTTTTCCATGTTGATGCTGCATTCTGCTGGTACTTTTGGTGTGTGTGTGGGGTGTGTGTGTGTGTGTGTGTGTGTGTGTGTGTGTGTGTGTGTGTGTGTGTGTGTGTTGTCTCATGTAGAAAACGGCGAACCGAAAACAAATCACACAAGTATCAAAACAGAATGTGGATATTGCAAGACATTTTGAATGCGAGAGGCGCAGCTTGTTCTGTTTCACAGGCTTTTCAGACGACAAAGTATCCAGCTATTCCACACACACACACCCCTTTCTGTGTGTGTGTGTTTTGTGTGTGTGTGTGTGTGTGTGTGTGTGTGTGTGTGTGTGTGTGTGTGTGTGTGTATGTGTGTGTGTGTGAGTGTATGTGTGTGTGCATGCATAATATGCATGCTTACAAATTTGTGTGCATGCGTGGTGTACCTATCACTTGCTTAGACTACGTGTACCTGCGCAAGTGCGCATGTCAGTAAGCTTGTATGCGTGTCCGAACTTTTGCAACCTTCTTTACGCATAAGAATATGCAACAACAACAACAACAAAATGTTTATGTCTTGAATGACGATTATCGGTCATGACACAAATATCATTGTCAAACAAACATACATACAAACGCACATACATTCACATATCGTGCCTTATCAGTCGCTGGCATTTGAAATGTTTTCTTAATTGATAAGTCAATACAGAACAAAGCAAACGAACGCGCGCGCTCGTGCTCGCACACACACACACACACACACCACACCACACACACACACACACACACACCACACACACACACACCACACATGCACGCACGCACGCACGCATACACGTGCACACACACACACACACACACACACACACACACACACACACACACACACACACACACACACACACAGGGTGAGGGAGAGAGGGTGCAGAAAAAAAATTTTGGTGCAATTGGTAATCGTCCTGGGGCAAATGGCAATACCTATTTGCATCGGGGTGAATAAGAATATGGAGTGGCACCGGTGCGTTTGCATATAGCACCAAAGACCTTTAAGCGGAGGAAGTCCAAGTGCTGGTGTCAGTAAAGCATGCTGAAAAGGAAACTGGGACTCTGAGCATCATCATCATCACTATGATCATTATTGTTTACTTTCGATGGAGTGTATCGATGCGGGGAAGGGTTTTATGACTGATTAAAAACAAAACGAAATGTACTGTGAGAGTAAAAGGTAATGAAACGAAGACTGGCAGCCAAGTTAAATGAAATGGGCATGCACGCACGTGCGCGAACACACACACACACACACACACACACACACACACACATATATATATATATATATATGTCACGCACGAACTGACACAGGTCGCCTCAGTGACAATTGTGGAGTGTGACCCGTCCAGTGCCAGGTGGCAGTGACCGTGAAGTGCGTGAATCCTGCCGGGAATTTTGCTTACCTGTTAACTCTTGGAGGGGGGAGGGAGGAGAGTGTCAAGCTCGTCGGAATAGTGAGGTTTACGTGTGTAAACTAACGCTCGTGAAACTGGAGTTCTTCGATGTGTATGGGGAATTCCGTGAATGTGAGTGCTGTCTTGTGAGTTTCCGAGGTGAACTCGGAGTGTCGTGGTGTGTCTGCAAGTTAGTACGAACTGAGGCGTTATCCGCGAAGGTTGGGTTGGCCTCGTGCTCAGGTTGTTCCTGCCGTTGGGGCAGGGGTTGGTGGTATGCCCTCGACCGACTTTTGAAGGTTTGGCTACCAGGTTGAAGACTGTCGATGTTTCGGTGTTCAGCGACGGGTTCTGCACGTACCAGGGCGTTGGCTGTCTGGCAGTGTCCCGGCGACTGAGGGTGTCGTCCAGTGTGTCGTCCGCGTCTTGACTGTCGGTGTTTGGTGTTCAGCGACGGGTTCTGCACGTACCAGGGCGTTGGCTGTCTGGCAGTGTCCCGGCGACTGAGGGTGTCGTCCAGTGTGTCGTCCGCGTCTTGACTGTCGGTGTTTGGTGTTCAGCGACGGGTTCTGCACGTACCAGGGCGTTGGCTGTCTGGCAGTGTCCGGCGAC